>CAJUYH010005747.1:0-22238 GCA_910591685.1 Galerucella tenella | reverse complement strand
GAAGATAATGCGGTTAAATGCATAAGATATGATAAATTAGTCATACGATTTTGTAACCAGCTTTGCATGAAATATAGGTCAACACATCATCATAAAATGATTCGTTCTCAGATGAGACTACTTGGGCGATTTCTGTTCAGTCTGAAAGAATCTGATACAACAATTGAGACAATGAGCGACGTATTTGACCCCGCAAATTTCAATGCTACTTTAAAAACAATTGGAGAATTGGTGGATTATGATGAAACAAATAATATGATGGGCAAGCCCAATGTACCTTTGCACATGAGGACATTATTTAAAAAAGTAGCCATGTTTCACATATCTGAATGTATAAAGTCATTTGATGAAGAATCTAGGAAAAAAACTACAGATTTTTTAAGAGGATAATAGACCTCACTCTAATTTTCAAATACTCATATCTTCCAAACCGTTAGATATTAAAACTTCAAATTTCAGGGTATAAAACTAGAAGTAATTATCTAGGCGGGATGCATGTAAAAAAATCGAAAAATGATGGTATTTCTGAGATACAGTACTCAAATTTCTGAATTATAATTTTTTTTTCAAATACTCATGCAACGCACCTTCAGTCGACACATATAAATCCATTCTCCAAATTTGAGCTCTTAATCTCTTTCCATTTTGATGTAATGAATTTTTGAAAATTTACTACCGGAAGATACTGCCCTCTAGCGACCTACGAAGTTAACTCAGAATAGTACACTCCGCTCAGCAATTAACACTCACCGTGCATTTGTTATCTGCAAGCTCTCACCAGCGTGGATGGGATTTGTGCTCTAAAACGTTTTTGTAGTGTCGTGATAAATTATAATATTATATTTGGATATTTTGGATATTTTTGATATTGAACTATTTTTAACAAATAGATATTTAAACATTTTAATAAAATGGGCAATAAACGCGGGATAAAAAAGAGTTGTGGTGCAGTTAGTGCTAAAAGACGGCGGTAAGTTACTTAATTTGGGTTTTCATGGTAATATTTAGGGAATAGGCAATTGATGGCAACCTATATTATATTTATGAACTTGATATTTAACAATTCTCCATTATTAAATCTTTTTACCTAGAAAGATTCCTGTAGGATGGTTGTGAATGAGTTTCCTGGTAAACTTGTTAAATACTTTAGTTAATCCCATCAATTTATTGTCAATTTTTAAATAAAAAAACTACAGCTTAATTATTTATACTTTATAGAGATTCTAGGAAAAAAATTATGTATTTAGTATAACCCAATTATTAGGAGAACCACAAACAAGCTTCAGAAACTATTTAATTTTTCCTTTATTTCATTTTTCTTAAGTTTTGTTAATTTTATCTCAAATATAAGAAACTCATTTCAAATTTATATATGACTAACTTAATTCCTTGATTTAAAAATTTGGGTGCAAGGATTTGTCGATATGCACTAATAAAATATTTAAAACTTTTCCAATAAATTGATCCCTTATAAATATTTGATCGTACGCCCATGCTATATGCAATTTTTTGCTAAAATCTTGATTAAATTTCATCGTACGCACATGATATTAATATTTTTTAAAATAAATTGATCCCTCATAGAAATGTTATTGTAAGACTACGAGAAAAGGGAATTTTTACAAATAAATGAACCCCTTTTAAAAATTTCATCGTATGTCCAGGCTGGATAAAAATTTCTGTTAATAAATTGATCCTTCATGAAAATTTCATCGTACGCACATGATCTTGATGTGTTTAATACAAATAAATGTATCCCTTATAAAAGTTTCATCGTACGCCTTCAATAGATGTCAATTTTCGCTAATAAATTGATACACATATATACACCCATGATTTTATTTCATCCAAATAGTGCTCAACGCGCCTAAAGAAGTTTCCAAAGATCATTAACTAGACAATGTTGAAATTAGTTCATCTAGAAAATCTTTAAAATATAAAAAAGAGCACCCTGTACCAGCCGAAAATCAAAAGCATTTTCATCGGCTAGTACATATCGACATAGGTACATTCATTTCAATTCTCAATTGTGTCTGGTTTCAAATATGGATAAAATGGCCCACCTGGGTAACACATCCTGTATACTTTTTCCTGCGACATTATGACGAAGGAATTGTAGATGTGGCCTTTTATATTGAAATAATAATTAATACAAAAATAAGTCACAAAAAGCTGTAAATTCACACTACTTTGCTACTATCCAAGTGAACGGTACGGTAAATTGCAACAAAATGAGTTTCTCGTTGCGCATCTTATCTTCATGCCTCGTCTAAGTATTTCTGTCGAACTGTAGCCGGTGCGTTTTCCTTTGGACTGTACCCTGTTTATCTGTTGGTTCTCACTTCACGTACTAATGTGTCTAAATTCGAATTCTCTCAACGCTACTACGCGGACGTTCTCGCTGCTTCTCTTTCCGAACTTTCGTCGACCGTCGAGCGTCTAACCGGGCAGCAGGTCCTATTATCCTCTTAACTTTGCTTTCAACAGTTACTGAAAGTAACTCTACATTTTCTTTAAAAAATACACAATTACACAACACATTTAAGACAATTTCTATGACAGTGTAATACCACTCCCATTTTTTTTAAAAGAAATATCATCAAAGAAATTGTTCAAAATATTTTATAAAAGATATTTGACAAAGAAATTTGATAGTGTAATACCGGCCTTAGAGATGCGTCTACTTCGCCTAGGATTTCTGGCAATTTACAATTTGACCTTCACATAGATACGGGTCCGGTGAACTATAGGGACACACGAATTTCTTAGTGATTTTGCGAAAAATCGATAGTACTCACCTATTTTGAGGATTATCCGTCGAAAATTTTGCGGGTTATACACAATTTACAGAGAAAAATCCAATAAAAGATTTTTTTTCGCCACTTGAACCATCACTTTTGGACTGAATATTTTATACAAACAACCGTTTAAACGTATCACACTGAACGGGAAAGTGATGAACATGTTTTCTCGCTAATAATAACAACATTTCAGTGAGTTTCTTCATAATATTGTTTAAATTACCACTTTTATAAATATATATTTGACAGGCTACAAATTTGTATGAAAACAATTAAATCAAATGACAAATGACATAGAAGCTCTAGCGTAATGTGTGACATGGTTGCCAGCTGTAAAAGATTACGTGAGAATCATGATATTTTTAAAATTAAATAATTATTGCATTCGAATTTCATCTTAGAAAGTATTGGATGAGAGGGATGAATGCATTGTAATGCACATCAATCTATTCAAGAAGAGGAAAAAAATATAATATTTGGATTCACCCTTCCCCTTCTAGAATAACTTAATGTGGATTACAAATAATTGGAGGCATTTGCCTTCCCCTCAAGATATTCAAGAAGGGGAAGGGAACATATTAATTGGATTCACCCTTCCCCTTCTTGAATAACTTAGTGGATTACAAAGTATTGGATATCTTTTGAGGGCAAGGCATTTGCCTTGCCCTCAAAAGATATTCCAGAAGAGGAAGGGAATATAATAATTGGATTCACCCTTCCCCTTCTAGAATAATTAAGTTATTCTAGAAGGGGAAGGGTGAATCCAATTATTATATTCCCTTTCCCTTCTGGAATAACTTGATGTGGATTACAAAGTATTGGATATTTTTTGAGGGGAAGGCTGAATACAATGATTATATATTTGTTTCCCCTTCTTCAAATACGCAATATAAGGATATCATCATATATAAAATGTGTTTATAATTTCATTTATGTTCTTGGGTTTGTCTTGAATGAATCTAACTAAAAATATAGTCTAATACAATATTTAATTTCGTATCTTAATAGTCATGTAGCATGATTGTCGAGTAGTCGATTACAGCTGGCAACCACGCTACAAAGTATTGTATTTTGTTCTATGTTTTGTAGGTTGCATATCTGTGTATGCGATTATTATTAAAATTATTTATATCCAAACTGGTTGCCTGTCAAATATATATTTATAAAAGTGAAAATTTAAACAATATTATGAAGAATCTAACTGGATTTTTTTCATAGATAGCGAGAACACATGTTGTTGATCACTCTCCTGTACAGTGCGATACAGTTAAACTGTTTTTTGTATAAAATATCGGGCCAAAAAGTGATGGCTCAAGTGGAGAAAGAAAATCTTTTATTGGATTTTTCTCTGTAAATTGTGGATAACCCGCAAATTTTTCAACAGATAATCTTCAAAATAGGTGAGTACTATCGATTTTTCACAAAATCAGTTAAAAAATCGTGTGTCCCTATAGTTCACCGGACCCCATAGATACGTCTACATCACTTAGTAGCTTCCCTGATTGATACCTCAGTTTGCCGCAGTATCAGCGCTGTAAGTAGATAGAGTGTTAGTGTTCCTTTACTTACCTTGCCTTATTTGTAAAGTTTGTTGTTTAGTCATAGAAACTGTCAAATGCAGTTTGAAAATTAATTTTTATAGTAGTTAGATTGATAAACAGTGAAGAGAGGAAAAAGTTACATGTTTTTATATTGCCAGTAATATATTATAAGGTGAGTAAATACACAATTCACCACCGAAAAAAAGGAAATTTAACATTTCATGTTGACTTTGAGATTACCTTTTAGACATCGTATATTATTGTTTTAGATCTAATCATGGACAAATCTAATGGATCTCGGGGACATAATTTAGTTATGTTGGCTTTAAATAAGAAAACAAAACAAGAGTTCTCCACGAAACGTTTAAGCAACAAATATAAACGGGCACGTCATTCCGATGAAGAGTATGTCCCTTCCAATTTGGACACAAGTTCTGAGGGCAGTAGTGACATTTCCGATATTGACGAAACTGTTCAGAGCAATATTTCTTCAAAGGATAGTGTTTTGCCATATGCAGTAACAAAGGGGAAATTTAATATTAATATTCCGAAGATAATTTCCTTCTCTAAGGAGCCGATAACACAGGGACCTTTAACAGGCGAAGGTTCATCTTCACAGGTGGAAAAAACATGTGATTCTAATAGTATAGATGATCAGATTCATGTCACTCGGAGCCACGTTTTACCAAATATATTGAAAACGGATAAATCACTACTACAGGGTGAATCTGAGCCTACAGAGAACATTCAAATAACACCTGATGAAGTTAAGGAGAACGATGTTGCCGACCGTGACAATGGGCAGAACATTAACTCTTCTACTAATAATTCTAGTGACTTATCAAATATTCAGTATACTAAAAAGGAAACTGTACGAAAAAGGCAAAAATATGAAATATCAGTGAGTGAAAGGAAAAAGAGAAAATATGATACATTCGTGGAAAAACATGGTGTGAAGAACGGTTGTGGGGAGCAATGTCCAAAGAAGTGTACCCAAAATATATCTGAGGCCAGAAGAGAATTTCTTAATTCTGAGTTTTGGAAAATGACAGATGAAAAAGAAAGAAAGTCTTTCATATTGCATCACATCTCATCAACTGCTGTAAAGCAAAGGACGACAGTTGTTGCTACTGATGTAGGCCAGGAGAGTTATCGAAGAAATAATTCATATAATTATATGCTCAAAAATGAAAATGGCACTTCACATAGTGTATGTAAAATTTTTTAACAACCCTTGGTTTTAATGGAAATAACGACAAGGTTGTTCGTACAGCATTATTGAACGCAAAAAATTCTGTAGTGCCTGTGGCAGACATGAGATGTACAAAAGAGCCCCATAATAAAATAGACGATGAAGTCATTCGCCAGCACATTTCAACATTCAATCCAACCATTTCGCATTACCGCAGGGAACATGCACCACGCCGCCTTTATCTGCCAAGTGATCACTCATTCACCACAATTCATGAAGACTTTGTAAACAAAAACCCCAATTTTAAATGTTCGTATAAAAAATACCGGGTGGTGGCAAAAAAAAGGAGTGTGTCACTTGCTAACCTTGGGCATGAAGAATGCGAGAGTTGTGAGGTGTTTAACTTACATAATAAAAGTCATACAAAGAACAATCTCGATGAAAATTGTGATGTTTGAATGACGTGGAGCAAACATATTGAGAGAGGAAACAAATCTCGAGCAAAATACAAAGAAGATGCCTTAAGAGATGAAGAAGTGGGAGAAATAGTGTATTGCGCAGATTTAGAAAAAGTTATAATGTTACCACGGCTTGAGATGTTAAAGAGTGTGATTTTTACAAATCGTTTAACAGTGTACAACGAAAGTTTTGTTCCAGTTGGAAAGAAAAGAAACAGCAAGCCATTTGCAGCTCTCTGGCATGAAGCTTTGTTCGAACGAAACAAAGAAGAGTTGATCAGTACATTTTACCAGTTCTTTATTAGCAAGAGAGACGTTTTAAAAATTACGTTATGGCTCGACAATTGCACAGCGCAAAACAAGAATTGGGCATTATTTTCATTTTTAAAGATATTGTAAATTCCGATGAAATATGCGCCAATGAAATTAATATGATACTTTGTGCCGCGCCATACGTTTATGGCTGCTGACTCCTTTCATCACCGAGTGGAGGTTTCCATGAAAAAAATGGGCAACAATCTTTATGATTTCTCAGATTTTGTACAAGCCGTAAAAGGTGCTGCTCATAAAACCGAGGTCCTCACAATACAAATTATTTCGTAGAGCCGAGGCCGTATTTACATGATATGGTTCAGGTAACCGTCCACAGAGGATCGTATAATATCACATATAAAAATGACTTTGATGGTCCATCATTTGATCTTAATTTTTTAACCGCCAAGATAACAAAAAATGGAAAACTGATGTGTTCTTAATTTCTATCTTCTATAAGAAAGAAGAATTGAAATATTTGACCAATATCAGTGTATACTGATCCTCACCAACGGAGATTATCCGTCGCACATTAAATGTAAAAATGTTGCCTTTCAGCGGTGATCGGTGCTACAGGTTTTCGACGAGAATCCCATGTTGGTAAGGAAAAAGGACTGGCTACTCGCCGTCCGGTAGATATTTAAATATTCCAATAATACTGGTCAAATATAACGTTGCAGGCAACAAGAAAGTGTGAATAGACACAATTTGTGAATATGTTTATTTAGCAACTTTATTATATCATATTTTTTAACCGTTATTTTAATTTTTGTTAGTATAAATACTGCTCTTAGTTATAGCATTTGTTTGTTTCCATGTATATACATTTTTCAATTTTAAAATATTTTCCTAAAGTACAGTTTTAAATCAGCCACTTTTACACATACACATTCATCCCTATAGTGCCAATGTTATGGAATATATTTTGCCAAAGTTGGTAAATCACGAGTTAAAAGAAAATATGACTATAACATGTTTTTCTGATCACCCTGCATTTTCTTACTAAAAATAAATAAAACATACCGAAACTTCAGTTAATTGAGAATCCTCCGGACTAATGTTTTCACACGAGCTTACTGTTGCACTTTCTCCTACATTTGAAGCTCCCTTACGACTTTCAAAGTGGTCTTGGAGGAACAACAGCTTTGTAAAAAATGGCATTTTTGACACATATTCATTATATCCAGATCCACTGGCCGTATTCTTGAGGTCGCACAGTTCCTTGCTGAACTGCGTTCGCAGGCTATTTATTTTGGTAGTGACCTCTTTCACTGTAAATAATTATTATACATAAAAAACATGTAATTGATTATCAAATTTGCTTTGAAAAATAATTACCAGTTGTGTCGGGACGAACCACTTGTATGTCCTTTACAATTGCCTCCAAAGCAGTTGCCCTTGCCGACTTCTTGTGGATCGTTAACATTATATAGTACCTACATCAAAGGACCGATATAAATCTATTAACAATGCGGCAGCACTAGTTGTCCAAGCCATATTGTCCACTACAAAAACTGAACACTAAAATATAGCTATAAAACGAATAAAACTAAGAACGGAACAGTCCGCAATCGTCACTACGTGGTCAAAGAGTTTGCAAGTAAATGAAATGTTTTCATAGGTTAGATTGTTTGGATTTCCAAACAGTTGTTGTTTATTTGGACGCATGTAAAGATGGGATTTGCAGTGGCGGGTGTAAATTAGAGCAAATGTTGCATCTTTGCTTGTTATTATGTTACCCAATGATATATTCGTTTTTGGTCACGTGACATTGCATTCAAAATTATTAATGGGACAGCCTGTATATTTGTGCCTTTCTGTGTTTCTCCCGATAAAACAATCCCAACTAACTAGCACACTTGGGGACTAAAGTGATTAATTCAAGAGCTACAGGTACTTAAAGGATTGTAAGTTAAGAAATCCCCTGTAATTTTCGGCAATCTTACATTCGTACAAACCAATATTGTCTTATCGGCACTTTTGTCATTATCATGGCAAACTCGATAATAGGCAGTCTTTTTTATAAGATTTGCTATGCTACTTTTTAATCGATATTTAATAGGTGAACAAGTTTTTGTAGAAAAATCACAATTTCATGTAATTTCACTCTATGATACACAGGTCATTCCATTATCAACTTTCAAGTATTATTAAAAATTATAATATTGGTAGCAGGTAGATCGACAATAGACCAAATTTTCATAATGAAACAACTTCAGGAGAATGCTCACGAACAAAATCTAAGTCTTTATATGCTATTTATCGATTACAAACAGGCCTATGACACTATCAAGAGGACATTAACCAATCGAATTTCCTCTCATAAAAGCGATAGTAAATTGTATAGATGTGCCCTCGCTGAGCACGCATTTTATGAAGGCCATTCAATTGATTATCAATCAGCCAAAGTATTAATCACTGAAAATAATTATAAAAAACGTCTATTCTTGGAAACCGCATTTATTTCACAAGAAAATAATTGCATTAATAAAAAAACTGACCTGAATAACCTTAGTGTTATGTATGCCTATCTCTTAGATTTTGAAAAACTATCTTTGCAAAATTTAAATTCCAATCAAAATTAACTTCATTCAAATAGACCTTAATATCAGAAATAAAAATTGAAACATTTTTTGTTGAATGTCATATTGTTTTTTGAGTTTAATTTATAATGCACTTTTGTGTCAATTTTTTTATATATTTTACAATTATACCGACATTCTCACTTAAATAACGTGAGTAAATGTATACATTAATTTATTTTATAATTTGACCTTATATCTTAATAATTTTTAGTCCTTGAAAATGAATATGTTATATTCGAAAGCTCGGAATATATTTTAAAAAGAGTACTCTCTGGTATTTCCTTGCCACATCCCCACATAAATCGTCTCCGTTACTCAGTTGGCAAATATTTCTAATAATTTATATACAAATATGGGGTATTACCAAACCATCTTAATAACTTATGGTCAAACAGCAGTAAAAAAATTGAAATCATGGTCTAAAATTAAACTCAAGTTAGCAAAAGAATACAATAGAAGATGCTTTCTCCTACAGTGTAGAAAAAAGAACATTCTTCCCACCTTTTTACAGAACAATATTAAACATATAGAAAAAATTCTGATTCGTCAAGAAGAAGAAACTAATAATAGTTATTTTATTTATAATAGGTTAGTAAATAAACTTTTAAATAATGAAATAATATGTAATCAAAAAACAATATTTAGGCTTGAAAATGATATAATTGAAATGAAAAATCAAATAATTAACATCACTAATGAATTCGTTTTTGAAAATTTTTCTAGTAGACAGCAAGTTACATATAATAAATTATTTTTCGAAATTAAAAATAAACAAAAAAAGAAACTTGATAATCTGATCAACAAAAAAATAAATTCGGTCCTTAAAACCCAAAATAATTGGGTTAAAAATATTTCAGATACAGATATACCTAAGGATATTCTACAGTTTTTATCACTAGGCCCAAAATTTAGCATTGAACCTATAATAACAAAAGATATTTCTATAAAAACTATGTTAGCTAATATTTATTATATATCATCTTTCATACAAAACGAGCAAGAAAGAAATATCGTTGTAGCTAAAACTACTAATGTTTTAACTAATCATATTCACGAACCCAAACAATCTATATTTAGAGAACTACTTCATTAAACAAAAAAAATTTTAAGAGAAAATCCAAATTTAATAGTCATACCATCTGACAAAGGAAATGTTACAGTTATAATGGAAAATCAACAATATTCAGAACTATCTAAAGAACTAATTGATAATAACACGTCATATAAAGAGCTTACTAATGATCCAACTGCAAAAATAACTAGTAATTGTAACAATTTAATTAAAAAATTATTCAATAAAAAACAAATAGACAAAAATACGAAAGAAAAACTAACAAACTATAACGGTATTTCAGCCAAATTTTATTGTTTACCAAAAATTCATAAACCTACATTATCAGCTAGACCAATTGTAGCTTCTATAAATACTCCAATTGAACCTCTTACTCTATGGTTAACTGAAATATTAACAAAATCTTATGACTATGATAATGAATATTATATTAAAGACTCCTTCGAAATTAACAAAACATACAATAACATGATATTACCACCGAACTATGTTCTTTTAAGTTTAGATGTAGTATCACTTTTTAGTAATGTTCACTTAAGTATATGTTTAACAGCTCTTGAGTACAAATGGAATGATATAAGTAAAGACTGCAAACTAAACAAAGAAACCTTTTTAGAATTAATATCATTTATCTTCAATAGTACATACTTTTCTTATAATAATAAAAATTACCAACAGACTTTTGGAACACCCATGGGATCTTCAATATCACCTATACTAGCAGACTATGTAATGAATTATATCGTTTGACATCATTTAGACATTTATTTTTTTTTAAAATTCAAATCAAAATTATTGTTAGATGTATTTACCATATAAAACAACTTTTGTAATACAATCTCAAAATACTATCCTTGAAAATGGAAATAAAGATATTCCGAAAGCTTGGAAATTAGTGTAAAGAGTACTCTTTTTACAATTTTGCCGCTTCCCCAATATTCCTGTCCTTGTACATTATCATTCGGCAAATATCTACTATAACTATATATATATATATATATATATATATAAAATATTGGTTTGTTTTAATCATTACGTACAAATGTAAGATTGCCGAAAATTACAGGGAATTCAATTATGAATTTTTTAACCTAGAATCCTTTAAGTACCTGTAGCTCTTGAATTAATCACCAAGTGTGCTAGTAAGTTGGAATTGTTTTATCGGGAGGAACACAGAAAGGCTCAAATATACAGGTTGTCTCATTAATAATTTTGAATGCGACGTCACGTGACCAAAAACAAATAACTTATTGGGTAACACAATAACAAGAAAAGATGCAACATTTGCTCTAATTTACACTCCTAAAAATCTATTACTGCCCAATTCGGATGTATTACTTGTCTTAATTGTTGTGGGACGTGGGACGTATAAGTTCTATTTCTTTAAAAAAAAAAAAAATAATCATGCAACATTTTGATTCGAATAAAGACATTATTCAAAGACTGTTGTAAAAAACTCGAAATAAAATTTGAACATTTGAGTAAGTGCTTTTGCGGTAACTTTACACTTTTTTCCACCAAAGGCATACAATTATGTGAGAGAAAAATTTCATAATAGCTTACCACACCCAAAAACGTTATCAAAATGGTACTCCTCAGTAAATGCTGAGCCTAGTTTCACTGCTGAAACAGTAGTTTTCAAAATTAAAAGTTAGCATTCCAAAAAAATGCATTGATATGCTCTCTTGTTTTTGATGAAATGGCAGTTAGACAACACTTGGAGCATATTAGTGACAAGCACTATGGTTATGTGGATGTAGGACATTGTTTGCAAGGGGATAGCATGGAAATATCTAGGGAAGCTTTGGTATTCAGAGAAGTTTGCATTAATGAAGCATAGAAGATACCATTAGGATATCTTTTCATTGCAGGTATGAACAGTGAACAAAAGGTTGCATTGACACATCAAGCATTGTCTATAGTTGAAGAAACTGGCATTATCATTACAAATATTACATTTGATAGTAGTGCAACTAGCTTTGGTATGTGCAATTTATTAAGCTGCCAGTTTAATAAGGTAGATGTAAAGTCTCACTTTATATTTGATGGTACAAAATATTTGTTACCTGACCCTGTCCATATGGTAAAATTAATTCGAAATTGTTTTGGTGAAAAGCATATGTTTATAGATATAAATGGAGAGCAAGTAGATTTGAAATATTAGGAAAAATTGAACGAATTACAAGAACAAAAGGCAGAGCCTGGGCAATAAACTGGGAAGGCAGCATATCAATTTTTTTAAACAAAAAATGGTGGTGAAATTAGCCACTCAGTTGTTTAGCCTATCAGTGTCAGAAGCCCTTTTCTACTGTAAAAATCAGCTTAAATTGAGTGAATTCAAAAATTGTGACCCAACTGCTGAATTTTTATTGATAATTAATACTGCATTTGACATATTAAATTCACATAAAGTATCAGACTTTGAATATGAACAGGCTGCATGTGAGAACAACATTGCTAATATTAAATCATTTTATATAAAATTTAAAGAGATATAACAAACCTTGAATTTTGCGACGGGACGCCTGTTGTGAATTCAACACGAAAAGCAGGTTTTATTGGAATCTTCATGGGCTTTGCAACATTGCTGGGGATATATGGAGAATATGTTGAAAGGAACATTTTAAAGTTTATTCCTTTTTATAAACTCAATCAAGACCACATTGAGTTATCTTTTAGCGCAATTAGATCACAAGGTGGTTATAATAATAACCCAACAAGCAGCATGTGAAAAAATATCAATTCATGCAAAAGTTAGGGATGGGGAAGCTCGAAGTTGTGTGCCCTTGGAACAAATAAATATACTAAATATAAGCTCTCATAAAAAACCTCCGGAACAAATAATAAATTAATCAGTATCAAATCGAACTGATGACACACTGTATGATCAAATAGTTACAACTTTTGTCAATGAACATAACTATGCCTTCAATTATGACTCATCTACCTATAGTTTTCAAGTTATCACATTTATTGCAGGTTTTGTTGCCTTTAAACTGGGGAAAAATTACAATGTGAACTTTGCATCTTTCAATTGTATGGTAATAGAAAGGACTTTCTAGACTTACTAATATACCAAGAATCAAGGGGAGGCTTAAGTTACCCAAGTCAAGACGTAATAAATATATGTTTACGAAGTGAAAAATTTTCAAAAAATACAAAAAAAATATTCGAAAAAAAGTTGTTGAAGAAACTGTAGCCTTAAGAACACTTGAATTTGTAATGAAAAATAATTTATTCTCACAAATGATGATGCATGATCAAAGCCCGTTGGAAAATCATAAGGTTTTGTTAGCTAAATGCATTATAAATTAAAATTTAACACGCCGTATAAATTTTATATGTAATACTGCTATTGTTGTGGAAAAAATTAGAAATATGTAAAACAAACTATGGTTCGAGGCCAATAAATAGATTTGTTAAAACTCCAACTTGTTTTATTTTTATCATCACATTATATTAAAATTGTAGCAAAAACTTATTTAATGTATGATAATGAGACTTAAATTAGAGATCAAAAAAAGGAATCTTTTTGATTATTTCATCAAATTTGGTGAGATTAGTCATTTTATAGGAGCGGATAAATATCATACCAAATACCGACGTTGCCAAGTTTCCAGAAAGTGACATCTAACCAATGTGGAGAATAAAATGAGGTTAAGTGTATGTTTTTGTTCTCTCGAACTTTGGTTATACACAGAAATTATACAGTCCAGTGTTTTCAGTTGTTATTATTATTCTTGGAAACTTGAATTATTATGACAGTGTTTTGTACTGAATGTGAAAAGGTTTTTTCAAATCAAAGTTCTTTAAATCGTCACCGACGACATAAAATGAATAGTAGTATTGCAAGTTATAAAGCAGACAAAAGCAATAACAAATTTTTATGCGAAAAACAAAACTGTTATACCTCATTTATTACCGCTAAGAGTTTGAGACAGCATCTTTTTCATGTGCATGGTATCAATACACTTACAGTAAATGAAAAGAACTTCCCATCTAAAAGAGGTAAGGTTCATTCCCTGGAAATATGTTCAACAATTATAATTAAAATGTTTTTCAGAATTTGAGAGCTGGTTCACTTTTGAACAGAGAAACAGTGATGCAAGTTATTATTTGTCAACAATTAAGAAAGGTCATTGTTCGCGCCGCCCTCTTATTTCATATAAAATTCGGCGCGCCGCTCATGGCTCAATTTTGTATAAAATTCTATACCAGTTGCTAAAACATTAAGTACGTTTCTTTTGATAATAATTTTATTGTTAAACCCGCTGTACTGAAGAAAACACCTTGTTTCTATTCGCAATTTTCGTAAGTTTCATTTTGATAAACCGCTAATATAAATTTGTTAAACCGCGTGTGTATTCGCAAACATAAATATATAAACTTTAATAATATCTCAAGGGCAAGAAACAATTCCAGTGCGAAACGATCGATCGTGGAGCCATTTTTTTGGAAGACACCAACATCATGGGTAAGTCCCTCTCAAATTAAAGTTGTATATTAACGATTAACCAATTGCAAACTCTCTATCAATAATACAGTCCACGCTCTTAAGCCGTTGAGCTAACATCTGGTCCATTCGGAGACGCAGTAGTAGCTGAACTAATCATGTCAGATCTCCCTAAGAATCGCGTCTGCGCAGCTCGTCCCTTCCAGAAAGTTGGCGTGGACTTTGCTGGACCCTTCCTAATAAAATCTTCTAGGTTGCGTAAATCCCCACTTATTGAAGGTTATGTGGCTCTTTACATTTGTATGGTCACCAAGGCGGTGCATTTCGAATTCGTAACCGGCTTATCCTCCGAAGCCTTTTTAGCCACCCTAAAAAGATTTATTTCCAGACGTGGAAACCCCACTCGAATTTTCAGTGACAATGGCACAAATTTTCTAGGCGCACGCAACAGTTTGAAAGAGCTTTATGATTTTTTTCAGTCTGAAAGTTACTAGGATACAATTCGTGAGTTTTTGTCGCAATATGAAACTGAATGGAGTTTCATACCCCCACACTCACCCCATTGGGGAGGGTTTTGGGAGGCTGCGGTGAAAAGTACAAAATATCACCTTGTACGAATTTTTGGTGACACTCGAGTCACTTAAGAAGAGTTTTCCACGATTCTCGCTCAAGTGGAGGCAATTTTGAACTCCAGGCCCTTGTGTGCCCTTTCCAACGACTCCTCGGATCTTCAATCGCTCACGCCAGGGCATTTTTTAATAGGAGCCCCTTTAACCGCATTCCCAGAAAAAGATGTAACTCAAACCCCGGATAACAAGCTCTCATTTTGGAAAATCCGTTCCAAAATTCAGCAAGGGTTTTGGAAACGTTGGACGGTAGACTACCTCCACAGATTGCAGCAAAGACCCAAATGGTCACGTCTCTTAGCCAACCTAGAAGTTGATCAAGTGGTACTAATCAAAGGTGAGGATACACCCCTTTAAAATTGGCCCCCAGCACGTAAGATATACTAGGCCGGTTCTAGGACAGGTCCATCCGGTTCTCAAAACTCGATGGCCATGTATCCGAAGAAGTGGTGGACAATGACCAGAGAGTTGTACAATAAATTGTCAACAATGACCAGAGGGTGTACAAGAATAATTGAGAAAGAAGAAGAGATCAAGAGATAAGCGATAAGTTTTACAATTATACAGGGGGTATTGAAAGTCTAACCAGAGGGTGTACAAGAAGTATCGACAATGACCAGAGGGCGTACATTGAGAAAGAAGAAGAGATCAAGAGATAAGCGATAATTTTTGCAAATATACAAGGAGTATCGAAAAGTATCATCCGAAGAAGTAATCGAGAATGACCAGAAGCTCAAATAAGTAATAGACAATGACCAGAAGCTCAATTGATGTCACCTACCTTTTTTACCTATATGCCGAAATAATTGACAATGACCAGAAGGAGTACCTCTACTTCGTCACCTACGTTTTACCTTCCGATCGACCAGAAGCTACACTAAATTCACCAGAAGTTTTTTAAAAAAATATTTAGAATCTGTGGGATTTGAACCCGGGACTTCTGTTTTAAAGTCCGGCATACATTCCACTGTGCTAGCAAAGCATCTTATATGATACGTCTGAGAAGTGTAAAACAAGAAGCGAAACATGTGTGTTGTGTTGTCTACTCAAGCGGTGTTATGAGTAGAGACGAGCCTCGCCTAGCCTCAATATTAAAAAACTTGTCTCTAATTAAGTGTTTGGGAATTTTTGCGTAACTTTGATTTAGATAAAAAGGATCCACCATGGAATGCCGAGACATACTAAAATATTCTGTAATCAGATTATCACAGGCGACATCATCGAAAATGAATATTGAATTTGGTTTAGCCTCAGAAGGATGCATTATATTTGTACTACCACTTAAAGTGAAAAATCCAATTCCTTTAATAGGTGTTAATAAATTTTCCAAATATTTATACTTTGATTGACAGAGAGACTTTGAGTGAACGTAAATATTTTCAAATTTCAGTCCATTATTGTGTTCAATAAGATTCATCATTAGATTTGTTTTACCGCAATTTGATGATCCTACAATCATGCATGTTATTGTTGAAGGAAACCATTCACCAAGTTTTTTAAATCCAATTAAATTCTTCAAGCATATCATTTTAACATCTAACGTAGTTTTTTGCTTTATCACCTTCATTGTCGTCTTGTCAACAACTGTGTGTCTTATATGTAATAAATATAAATGAAAACAATTTTATTTGATTTTACAATATTTATACCAATAATACAGGGTGGGGCAATCTTCCGACATCGGAGGATTACATCGTTGTGGTGATAGATAGAACTTTATAGTTTTGTGTGAGCTAATACAGTTACTGAGGGCACATTTTGAAAATACTTCCGATTATACAGGGTGTTCCAAAACCACGTAGCAGCACAAACTTACATTTTTTCAAATGGAACGTACTATATTTTGTTCAAGACTCGAGAAGATCTCACCGTGAGCGTTACAAAAATATACCACTCTAATATATTATAAGGGTGTTTTACAAAGATATGGCCAATTATTAGCAAAAAAGACCTCCTCTTTAACACTCTGCAAAACAGTAAATTAAAATAAATCAACAGTTTTTGGTATTCAAATGTCATACACACATCATTGGCTGTACTCAGTATTAATTACTTTTTTCATCTGTGGCTTCTTTAATATAGGGTGAAACAAAACGCAAACCAAGCAATATCTCAAAATTTTTAAATGAATCACCCTATAAGTCTTTTAACTATTTGTTAGTACAATCAATAAACTTTCAAACGATGTAGTACACTTAGGGCATGAGTTAATGGAAAATCGTAGATATTTCATGATAATGGTTAAAAACAAGTATTTAACGTACACAAATTAAATGGTATTAAATTTTTACATGCAACATCTTGTGAATTTTAACATTTCTAAGGCATAAATTCTAATCGTAATTTTGGATGCATCTAAAATATCTTTGACTTCTACTCTTACCATTAGAGGAAGGAAAGAAGGAATTATGTTGGAAGAAATATTTTTGTTTACTGTAAGTAGGCTAATGTCATTATAGTACTAATAAATATAAAAGCAGTTTGTAGTCTTCACGAAATAATTACTTAAGTCATCACAAACAGTATATCTTAGTTATGTTAAATGAAAGCTAGTGTTTTATTTTCCAACTTTTTCTATTTTTGAAAAACTAACAATTATAAGAACCAACATTATAAGAACACTAACATTTACATAAATGAACATTGACATTCTATAAAAAGTATAGTAGTTTATGCTAAGTGTTCAAAATGGAGACCATTTATTTCCATACAATTCTTTTCAAAAACGAGGATCTTACTCTTTCCAACCTAGCTAGAGTTATTGTGGAAAATGCGTTACGAATCCTTCCTTTGACGTCTTCTCTGGTAGTGGCTCCGTTTGATACACAAGTTGCTTGATGTATCCCCATAAAAATAAATCCATCGGCGTGAGATCTGGAGAAGAAGGTGGCCACGAAAAAGGTCCACCACGTCCTATCCACCTGTCTGTTTAACCACCGACGTACACAACGAACGTGATATACAGATGCTCCATCTTGCTGGAACCACAAGTTAACTATTGTGTTTGAATCAACTTCCTGAACACAAACGAAGAATACAGCAATATTTCTTTGACATTTATTAGTAGATACTATTTTGATAGTAGCCCACTTGATATAATCAAAAATATGGCTTGATTATGTTTCGCCAATTCTCAAACAAGCTTATAATAACAATTCTTGGAAGTGAAACATGAATAAATATGAGATTTTTGGTAATTTCAGGTACCTACGATATTAGCAAACATTTTATCTCATTGATTAGATATTGTAGATGCATCCAAATTTACGATTAGAATTTATGCCTTAGAAATGTTAAAATTCACAAGATAATGCATGTAAAAATTAATTACCATTTAATTTGTGTATGTAAAATACTTGTTTTTGACCATTATTATAAAATATTTACGATTTTCCATTAACTAATGCCCTTAGTTTACTACATCGTTTGAAAGTTTATTAATTGTACTAACAAATTGTAAAAAGACTTATAGGGTGATTCATTTAAAAATTTTGAGATATTGCTTGATTTGCGTTTTGTTTCACCCTATATTGAAGAAGCCACAGATGAAAAAAGTAATTAATACTGAGTACAGCCAATGATGTGTGTATGACATTTGAATACAAAAAAACTGTTGATTTATTTTAATTTACTGTTCTGCAGAGTGTTATAGAGGAGGTTTTTTTTGCTAATAATTGTCCATATCTTTGTAAAACACCCTTATAATATATTAGAGTGCTATATTTTCATAACGCTCTCGGTGAGATCTTTTCGATTCTTGAACAAAATGTAGTACGTTCTATTTAAAAAAATGTAAGTTTGTGCTGCTACGTGGTTTTGGAACACCCTGTAGAATCGAAAGTATTTTCAAAATGTGCCCTCAGTAACTGTATTAGCTCACACAAAATTATAAAGTTCTATCTCTGACCACAACGATGTAATCCACCGATGTCAGAAGATTGCCCCACCCTGTATATATAATAAACATTAACCAAAGCACAATAACTCTAACTAGATGTATGATTACAACATTGATGTGATTGAAAAATACTCTTTGCTTTATGATAAGATAACATCGTATAATTTTCTTCCAGATTAATAATTTTATTGCCAATGGAAGCTTCTAATTATTTTTTGACAGCACCATTTCTCACTAAAATGTCATCATCGAAGACATAACTTAGAATATATTTGGAAATTTGTTCATAAGGCAACTCATCATCGTCATTCCAGGACGTTAAATCCAACCCATGATCATTTTCTGTTCGAAACTGTTTAATAAAATACGAATTGAGAATTTTTTCCGTTACAGGCAGCTTAACCAGGCTATGTATATGTTAATCACTTTCAACATAAATAATTGCAATTTCTCTGCATATAAAAATATTCTCTTTAGGAGAAGTAAAACCAACTACATCAACAATAAACATTGTGGCGAATGAATTTATCTTCTGCTTTTATTCTATACATATACACATTTATATCCCCTCTCCATTGTCTAAATGACATTTTTATCAATCCAGCTATTATGTGAATTATCAAATCCCAACCATTTCACATAAACCTGATTTCCTTTCCTCTTTAATACTTTTTCCACCAGGTATGTGTCTGGATATTTCACTTTTTGCAATTGTTCATTGTAAAAACCTCCAAGAATATCTTTTCCCTGATAATCTTTTAATAAATAGGTAACTGGATTAGTGTACTTCACCTGCCTAATGATTGAAATTTCCGAAGACCAATCAGATTCATATTTTTTATCAAAAATTCCTTTTGATATTCGAACATGGTCACCAGCTTGAAAGCGTTGTTTGAAATTAAGTGATGTTCGACTTAAATTATACACTGAGCGTAAAAGAACTTTTTCATGTTTCATGGTAACGTCAATAGGTTTCATACCAGTTGTTCTATGGGTGATATTCATAGTCGACACTTGAGGGTCACTCATACTCAAACTCAACTTAGATTGAGTTTAGCTCGAGGCGACTTTTCATATCCACAGTCATTACTCAAGTAATACTTCAATTTGAGTGAAGAAAGTTTGACATCAATGTTATTATTGGGAGCTTTTGGTTGCGTTTGGTTAACAATTGTGAATTATGAATGTCCTTTAACGTTCATATGACATCTGTTGCATTGCATTCATATTCGAATTTGTGTTCAGTTCGTGTATTAGCCCTCTGCAAGTATTCAATTCTCAGTTTAGTTCTTTACTATTCATATATCTCTCTTATTTGCTGCGTAAGTTATTTTCAAGCTAGTTATGCAATAGATAGTTTTAGATTCTTATTTTCAATTTTTGTAGTAGATATTATGCCATTAAAGTTCATTATTTCTTAGGAAAATAGAAAATAAAAGAAAACTTTTTTCGTCCAGCGAAAAAATAGCCTTAAGTGAGCTGGTTCGTAAATATTCTTTTCTAGAAAATAAAAAAACTGATTGTGCTAGCTTAGCTGGAAAGGAAAAGGCATGGGTGTCACTGGCACACGAGTTTAATTCAAGCGGAGAGCATTGCTTCGTATAAAAAATGAATTAATTTGATTATTTTTTTCACTTGTCAAAATCTGACATTTTGGTGGTTTTAACCAATAGCAATACATTATTCTAGCCAATCATTCGGTATTATACTGATAATTATGCTTCCTCATCGATAAAACCTTGTTTACATCGAAACGTCAAAATTTTACTTTGAATTTGTCATTATTGACAACTAAAAGTGCTTCGAAGTTTATTGAAAAATTAACACAAACCGATTGAGTGCCATCACCCAAGAGAATATTGAATATTCGGGTAATACAAAATGTTTAATTGTTGAAAAAAATAATCTTCCCAAATACAACTCGCTCTTCAAATTTTATCACATAATTATTTATTTTAATCACTCAAACTTGTTTATTTTGAGGCAAGAACATTCAAACAAACCGAATTTAGATAAAATCCCTCGTCCTAACGGACTCGTGATTTTATCAATCGGTTTGTTTTCATATTTTTGCCAAATAAACAAGTTTTCGTGGAAAAAAAAATTATCGATAAAATTTGAAGCACTCGTGGTATTACCTTTGATAATTTTGCTTTTTACTACACCAATGTTATTACTAACCTAAGTAAACTATAAACTTAAGCATTCTCCTCATCTATATAGTTTACAAAATCAATAAAATCATCCATCATACTAATTTCCTTGGAAAATTTGAAACTATAACAGACAAATAACGACCAATCAAAATTTTGATATCGTAAAATGACAGTGTAAGGTACAAACGTGGTTTATATGTAGGTAAGAAATCTTCACTCAAAGGAGCTGGAATCTGTACCCATATTTCACTCAAGCTACACTCAAACTCAACCTCACTTTTCGCCTGTTAAGTGTCTTTGCATACAATAAGTAAGTATGAGTTACCCTCAAGTGTCGACTATGAATGTCACCCTTAGTTTTGTATTATTATATTCATGTACAATGTCTGATAAAATAGAAATCCATTTGTAACTGCCATTTACACCAAATTATTTCCACAACTTTCCTTTTAGTGTACGGATAACTCTTTCAGCAATTGCAGCTTTTTTCTCACTAAATACACTATAATGATTGATGTATCTATCAGTGAGACTCTTCATTTGTTTATTAAAAAACTCTGTACCCATATCAGTTTGTAAAGTTTTGGGATGCTGTTTTTCAAATATTTTCTCCATAGATACTGTCATTGTTGATCCATTTTTGGTTTTTAAAGGTAACGCCCATACAAATTTGGAGAAACAATTGATAACAACAATTATATATTTATATCCTTTGTTATAATTTGCAAACGATCTAATAGAAATTTTACGTCTATTGAAATTAATTCTAGCAGGTTTATTAATTTCGTTGATTATTTCACGTTTGATGGTCGACATTGAATTAAAAAATGAAATGAAAAAACTTTGTTTGTTGACTATCTATGAATATTATTGCACATGTGCAGCAGTCTCTGGGGGCATATTTTCGTCACACATGAGACTCAATGTTTCTTCTCGAACCCACTGGTGGTGATTTGATATAGATTTCTTGCAAAAACAAAACATCTTTTTACAATCAAAACAAGGTTGAGTTCCTTCTACAGGAAAACAAATTAGTTTTTCTTCCCGCCTTGACGTCTGCTTTTGGGTTTTAAATCGCTTTGTTGATGGAAACACAGAATCCCACTGTCTTTTCTTAGTCTGAAAGTAAGCAGATATTTTTTTT
>CAJUYH010005746.1:14695-36935 GCA_910591685.1 Galerucella tenella | reverse complement strand
CACTGGGGGCACTAATTGAGCACATTAATGCAGCATCTCGCGTAACAATACAGTCCACTAAAAACACTACTTGTCTACACTACCCGACACCAGTCTTGTCAGTTCATAATTAATTCGTTCCATGAACTGGTTTGATTGGGCATTTTCCACTGGTTGCACAATATACTATTTCCGGTCCCTGACGTCCATTTTCCGGTCTTGATCGGCAAAACGTTATTTTCTGGAGGAAAAATTGTCCAGAATGTGTATACTTTCTGGTCGGTCTTAAAAAAACACAATTGTATTGACAGTGACAGTGGGGAGTATAGAGCAACCGGTATAAAGTATTTGACAGGTACTTGAAATAGGAGATATATATTTATAAATAATTATTTATAATATATATTCAAGTAATTGTAGAAAAAATGTTATATGTATTGCGAACTAGAAGTGAAATTATTGTTCTCAAGCAATTAACGAGCTCCGCTCCTCAATAGCGTGCGGAAAAGTATCACTTTCCGCACTAGTTAGGTAAACTACTATTTTATTATTAAAATAGTTATTTCAAGAATTTTAATAAATTCCCTGGGCGTACCCTCGCTTGGTACGTTCCTGGATGTGAGTATGACGATGGAATATTTGAAGACGTAACTTTCAGCCTGGAAAAGTTTTCTTAACTATTTGTCAGTTTTCCATCGCAATTCATCTCAATGCAAATGCTGTGAAAAGTTTTCGATACAAATTAGTAGCACCAGGTAACTTCCAATTCCTCCTGAATTTCATATCCAATCAATATGGACAATGACCTAGGAGGACAACTCCTCGGGAGGATGTACAATGGGTCACATGTGGCCTAAGTGCTGTGAGCCTACACACTCACCCTCCCCACTCTACAGATACAGATACCTACAAAAGTTGTCCCTACGATTTTTTTCGTTACACCAATATTTTTTGCAAAAATGGTGGTTGAAAAGTAAGCAGTTCTCTGAAACTTGAAAACTGACGCTTCTAGCCCAAAATCTGGGATGAGCGACCCTGAAAATACACCAATTTCTATGCTTATGCCTCCAGGCATCTATGGTAGATGGCGCCACCTTGCATTTTCGCTACCGCGAAATAATTAAGGCCATGAAAAGAAACATGAAAATGATCGATCTCTTACCCACTCTCTGGGTCAAAAAAGTTATCGCTTTCTTTAAAATTGAGACCCTGGCCTACTTTTATTGGACAGACCAATCCTAGGAATGATTGTGTGCGAAAAGGATTGAAAGTAGACGCTAAAATTGCGAAAATAACTTTCCCAGTCTTCATTACCGAATACCTCTTCCTACACAAGCGATGAACTTCCACAGACGATACCTTCTCCAGGAACAGATGGTATTTGTCTTTCCTTGTCTTGCTAACATTTATTAGGGTTTCTAGTCCTCAGGTAACCGTTGTAACGTCTTCAGTCAGAGCTTGATCACAAATAAAACACACGGGCGTACTAGAATCCTCTGCGACTTCCATTTTTCTACAGGAATGAACAATATTTATCAAATCATTTCACCCACAACAATATTGATGATCTTAATTAAAAAAATTAAACCTCACCGTGTGCTCCAAAAAAAGAAGCTCAAGAATTTTCAATATTTCCCTGTGCTTTTTATCATTAAAAATTTCATAATTTATTATTTAATAATAACAATAAAATTAATAATGACTTGAATTTCACTTTTTACACTGGAATACTATTAATTTATTTTTGAAAAATCACGGAAGAGATAGTGTTTACATGTAAAATTTTCAGTTGTTGACAAACAATGCAGCAGAAAGCATCCATGTGTACACGCACTATAGCAGACGCCGTCGACCACACTATAGATGGGTGGCGTGGCGGCGTGCGAGAATAAAATGAGACATCCATTACAACAAATTTAGAGACAAATTTTTTTTTTAAAGTTCAGAATGTGACCTTTCATCGGGTATGATGCTTGACCGGGAAGAATTTTACGGTGAAGAGAAAAAACTGCTCAAAAAAACTCAGAAGAATAGCTGTCTTCCCTCAGAAAACTGGAAATTTCACCGATTTTCCTGAAAACCCAGGGGTCTGGGCAAAGAAAATTATACCATCGGCAAGAGGATAGAATATCCTCTAACCTTTCTCCCAATATCAATTATAAGCGGGTTTGACAGTTCATCATCGAGAAATTCCCGATAAACCAGAGCGCTCGAGAAAACTCCAGAAATCCACAAAAAAGGCCTCTTGTAAAACACCTTATTCAAAAAAATACGGGCGAATTATTGGTAGCATTGTTTCGGAATAGATAAAGTACCCCCCAAAGAACCATTATCCAATAGGATTGGCTGAAATAACTGTTAATAAAAATAATATGAATAAATCCATGGAAGCATTAAAAAATCTAGCGAAGACGAATTTTGGCCTGGTTTTCCAATGACCCAGGAGCACGAATCGAGTGGATGAAAACACGCCTTAGTAGCCACAGATCCCTTCTTTCACCCGCACTTTGATTCATTAAAAAATATTGATTTTCACGCGAGTTATTAAAAAATTAGTAATTTACTTGGGGACGTCATGCCCTCAGAGCGTGCTCTCTATAAGCCCGCCTGGAGATCAATTTTGGGTCGGCGTTCGGGCCATTCATCTCGAAAAATATTTAATTTTTCGAAAAAATGCTAAGGATCATTTTTGTGGGCAAGGAACTGCTCTTTATTTTTCGTCTAAACAAAAATTCTCCAGTGGTCAAATCTCGGCAGATATTGCGAGAAAACGGATTTTCTGGAATTTCATAGCCATTTTCCCACCCTTCCACAATGGTCAGGTACCTGACATTTTGGGAATTTAATGTGCCTACCATAACCTGCAAATTAAAAAAATTGCTCTTGCTGGACCAGTTGCCCATGTTGACACCTTCGTTTACTGAACTATAGCTAATTCAGGCAAGAAATCAATTTATTTGATTTTATTTTATACCAAATACCTACTAGCATTTTCAGCTTTGGTAACTATGTATATTAAGTATCAAGAACGGTAAGGGTTGTTTACCGGTCGACAGCAATTTTGCTGGAGACCGGTATTACCCTTAACGTTCGAAATGCTTATACCATTTTTTGTGCGATGGTATTGAAATATTCGAATTTCGAATAAAATAATTTAAATTTCTTCGAAATGAACGAAATGTCAAAAGTGACATTTATACTTCTCGATGAGTTTAAAATATAATTTGCATTTTGGTGAAATTGTTTTCATGCTATTTATTAGTTTTTATATTGTTCTGTTCGATTCTGTTCATTAAAAAATATCAATCTTCTTATTTTTTTGTTTCTTTTGTGTAATGAATGAAGTAATAAATTATTTAAGACCACTTAAATGTATGTAGGGCTAAAACGTAGTTTACTTACCGACGTCTGAACGGTAAGTGAATCACTTACCGACGTGTTAGACTTAGAAACCAGTAAACACAACCTACCGACCTGACAACCGATGCTGTAAATAAACAAAAAAGATCGATCGCGCAAAAAAATAGTTATTTTGTACCAAAGATAAAGAACTGTCTATTATAGTCGTACAAGTCGAAGCCGAAGCTGGTACAAGTTTCATCTGGTACATCACGAAGAAATCTTTTTAGGTGGATTCATGCAAGAAAAAATTGAAACTAAGACCAATAAGATAAAGCCATGTAATAATGTAATATAGATGCTCATGCAAGCAACTAAGAAATTAAGATTTAAATTAAAACTGAGGAAGATGGCCAACTTTCAGGTGAGAAATTAATTTTTTCCATGAATTCGACACAACACATGCGTCAAGCATTGACCATAGATAACCTACTGGTGATTTGTGTTAAGTTATTGCTTACATGAGCTTGTAATACATGTTTGAATAGTATATTAAGTACCAAGTGTCAAAAACGTTACTTTAGGCACGAGTTTTCCAAGGCACAAGTGGAGCGAAGCAGAACGAGTGCCTTATTTAACGAGTAACTAAAGATGTTTTTGACACTAGGTGCTCACTATACTTTTTCTACGCCATCAGGAATGAAAAACACAATTATACTATATTATTTTGATAATATTGACAATATGACAGACAATAAATGACGAGCCATTAAAAAAATCAAATGACACAGAACTGAAAATTATCACGGAATATTAAATATAAACTACAGGAGTGCGTTCGAAAAATGGTTAAACTTCACCCAAAGGGCTGAGAGTAGGTATATGGTCACGTGGTCAATAGAGTGAATTTTATCGATGTGTTTTAGAAACTAACTGGTGTATGATTATAACCTAACATAGATATTTCGCCATTTTCATCATAAACTAACTGGAATTTACGAATTCACGAAAAATGAATAATAATATCAAAAACAATCACAGTGCAAGTGGTGAAAGCAACTTAGAAGTAAAAAACTAACAAGGAATGACTGTAGTGAAATTTACCTAGCGGAAGAGTGGGTGACGCCCCGGGTATTTTCGAACTAGTGTGAAAGTCAACCAGAGCATATAATAATTCATTTTCCAACGGCTGGTGTGCACTCGGTGTGACGCCCAGATTGATTTCGAACGCACTCCTGAAGATACACTTGATATGACGTTTAAGAAACAAAAGATGAAAGAGTTGTGACTTTCTGCACTTTCAGCTCTAGTGTTTAAAGTGACGTTTTGCGAATGCAAAACCCTTGGTTTAGTGACGGAAATAGAAAAGATATTTCATAGTTTACAACTCAATACTTTTCATGAACAAGATGGTTTAACTATAATTTTTATCTTCAGCTATCTGACAGCTCGATTACTATTGGAAGTTTTGACACATGATTGAAAATATAGCCGGTTGGTTTATTAATGTATGTTGCTGGAACAGCTGAATATTCTAAGTTTGAATTCAATATTAATCTTAATCTTAAACTAGTTTTAGTTTAGTTGATGTTGGATGAGTTCACCTTTTATTTTATCTCGACTGAAACTCTAGATTTTTTATCCAACGACTTGAGTTTTCAAAAATGTGATAAGTTCCGGAAATTTGGATATGTTAAAATTTAAGTGTACAAAAAGAGTTTGCGGATTCAAAAAACGTCATCGTTCCTGCCCAATTCAAACTGCTGCTCTGTGGGTTTATTATTGAAACTTCAATATAAAATCAATAATTATTTTTCCTGAAAAAATGCTGGTGGTTTCAAAGTGCGTTAAGTCAAGTCCAGACAACGCAAATTGCGCAATTATAGCGTTTCAGAAATCTGGTGCTAATCGAAAAAACATTCTTTATGAAGAAATGGCCTTGTTGCATGAAAATGGTAATGTTGGCATACTTACTTCTTCAATTAGCCACTTACTACTTGAAAACTATTCTGCATCGAATCTAAAAATATGTTTTTCCTCAACTAGGTTAATTTGTTCGAACATTAGATCTAAATTAGGAGACAATACAATTTGAAAATTAATGTTTTTGCGTCATTACTTTCGAAAATATACGGAGTTGGCTTGTTATATTATTATAATAATTTATACTTACGTAGTATGAATGAATATAAATGTTTGTTGTTGTTTCGCTATAAATTTAGAAACCTCTTTGGATTGAATTCAAAATAGTATATTGTGCAACAAGTGAGAAAAGTACTTTCCCACATGCTGCACACTATAATTTTTCTACAACTGCAAAAATTTAGAGAATACACTATAGAATCCTATCTCTAAACTGTAACATAATTATAAATTTTTTGTATGCCAACCATACTTTTTTCTTGAAATTTCCGGCAACAAATCTAAAGTTATTTTTTCTACAACTGCTATGAAAAGTGACGTATTTCTCATAGATTACTTAATTTAAAAACTCATACTGTGAGAATAGTTATTTTCCTAACAAGTGCGGAAAGTGATACTTTCCCGCACGCGACTGCAGTTGACCCGAACGACGCGGAGCGGAGTTCGGGCAAGCGGTCAAGGGCGGGAAAGACACTTTACGCATGAGTTAGGAACATTATTTTTTCTACGACCGTATATACAAAAAAGTGTACCAACCCATTTTTCAAAAATTATTTTATTTCAACATACATATGCAAAACTTTAACCAAAAACTATTAATTATTATAGATATTAATATTAAAAACACAATTTGATGATGAAAGAATTTTACTTGATATATTTTTCTTATATCAAACCCGGGTGGTTTGATAGTTGTTTTGTGACACTACTTTGAAGAATGTACAGGGTTACATCAAAATATCTTCATTATTTTATATTTTCAGAAAATTAAAAATGCAACAAAAAGCTGGAAAAGATGTAGATTTCATTTGATGGACTATTTCGTAAATATTTATTTACCTTTTGTAACAATAGTTATAACTTCGGTCGTAGAACGTAGGTCGTTAGAACGTACGGTCGTAGAAAAATAATATTTTTCTACGGCCGTGCGTTTTAACCCACTTTCCCGCACGCATTTTAGCTTTGAAAGTGTCACTTTTCCGCACTAGTGCGGGAAAGTAAAATTATGCAAATTTTGTCCTTATTAGATAGTTTTTCACTTCGGAAGTTATAACTATTGTTACAACAGGTAAATAAATATTTACGAGATAGTCCATCAAATAAAATCAACATATTTCCTAGCTTTTTGTTGAATTTTTAATTTTTTTAAAATATAAAATAATGAAGATATTTTGATATAATCCTGTACATTCTTTAAAGTAATGTCACAAAAAAACTATCAAACCACCCAGGTTTGATATAAGAAAAATATATTAAATAAAATTCTTTCATCTACAAATCAGTTAAGACCGTTACCATCACCTTCATCTTTACGCGACCTGCAACCGATGCCACCGTCCGGTGCCGATGCCATCTTCATCGACGTCATCTACTTACCAGTTAACACCAAATAGGTACTTCCAGTGGACCGGCAATTTTAAGTAATTTACAGAATACAACAAATTGTGTTTTTAATATTAATATTTCTTGTATACACGGTCGTAGAAAAAATAATGTTCCTGACTCATGCGTAAAGTGTCTTTCCTGCCCTTAACCGCTTGCCCGAACTCCGCTCCGCGTCGTTCGGGTCAACTGCAGTCGCGTGCGGGAAAGTATCACTCTCCGCACTTAATACTAATAACTATTCTCACAGCACTTTGCCCACGCCACATACATATGGAGAATCAAATAAAATCCACAAAATCTATACTACTGTCATCTTTAAACACCTACTTATAGTTGTCACAAAACTGTCAGATTATATTAAAAGTTTTTAGATTGTAAAAGGTAATTTCAATCGTGCTTTAATAAAAATCCCAATTTCTATTGAAAATATTAGTTTAACAAGACATATAAGTACTTATTTATAATATAAATAATATGGATAGGTACTGACAGATACTCCGCCAGAGTTATTGGAAAAAGCTGCAAAAGTATCTTTAGATTTGTGGCCGGATATTTCAAGAAAAAAGTATGAATTAGCATAATAAAATTTATAGAGTGGAGAAGAAATACAGAAATGAAAGTGTACTTTTGGTATATTTTGAAGTTGTCAAAAAAATTATAGGCGTCTACACTTTGGTCACAGTTTGTGCAGTTGTAGAAAAAAGTATGGTGTGCAACATGCGGGAAAGTACTTTTCCCACTTGTTGCACAATATACTATTTCCTTCGATCTCTACCCAAGGTAGACTTTTGTACAATCAAATCTAACCGCAAAGTTGATGTTTTCCGCGATCTGTCATAATTTGACAATATTTCCGATCGCCTGTTTTCATTTACAACAAGGGAAGTGAACAATTATAGGTATATGTATATTTGCTCAAGCCTGTACAATGGCTTGGGGTCCCCGAGGTACCTCTCACGGGTATTTGCGTATAGATAACGGATGCATGGGAATCTAAAGGGTTAAAACAAAATGTAGGACAATAATAATAATAATTCATAGTGCAGAAGAAAATGCGATCGACTATATTCTCTATGTCAAATTAAAAGTACCTAATAACATTATACAGCGCTTATTTTTACGAAACTCCAAAGGTAAATGTATCAATCAGGTGATTGATATGAATACTGTGGTCAAAGATTGCCACAACTGTACATTCATATTTAATATTGTGGGCAACATAACATTCCAATAAAGTGTATATTTCTTATTGTTTTTTCAAATCATTTGTCTAAAAATAATGTGATCGCTATTATTGGCTAAACTGCAAAATAGTGTAATGTTTTTCTTATTAAATTAAATAGTTTTTTTACGGTGGGATAAAATTATGCACACACTATGGCTAATTACTATTGATTTATTTATATAAACACTTGAACACTATATTAAAGTTAATTTATATACACACTTTACTTGATGTCCACTAATTTATTTACACTCGGTATAATAGTTCGAATTTATTTTTAACACTTAAATATTATACTGTTAATCTATACAATTTCACTTGTTTACTGCTTACTGACTCACTGTTTAGCAAAAACTGTCCGATTTTCCCATTAAAGCTCCTTTGGAAATAGTGTATAATGTCAATTATTTTCAATTTTTGTCTTAAATTTGGCAAGTAATAATAGTTATTTATGTACCAATAGATGTTTATGCCCTGAGGGCGACGTCTTACGAAGACGAGGGCCTCTGGCCCGAGGGTTTGTAAGTCGCCCGAGGGTATACACATCTGTTTATGCTCGCGGTACATCAAACTTTCATGTCATACTAGTTCGTTATTGCAATCCAATCTCAATACAAATCAGTGTTTTAAAAAATTCGATTTGAATTAATAGGCGAGTGTTGACAAATATAAATGTCATAAAATCACAATAATTTTTATGTGTCAAAGTTAGAAGTCAAAATGAACGAAGATTTTGGAATTCCTGACGAAATTATTGAAAAAGCAAAGAAAGCAACTGAAAATCTGTTGCCAAAAAAGTCTGAAGAAGCTTACGACATGGTTATTAAATAATTTAAACCTAAAATTATTTCTCTTTATGCCCGCGCGGGCCTGAAGTACGACATTAGATAGTTGGTAACTAAGCAACAAAAATACAATATGAACTGGTATGACATAAAAAAAATTATATAAACACCAGGGTGGTGAGAACATTTATGAGCCTAGCAGCTTATTCCGCTCGGAGCAAAGCACTTTGCCAAATAATTTTGGTGCTCGGTCAATAATAATGGTCTTCACCTCCTAGGAGTATAAAATACTATTTTAATGCGGTGTGTATACCTTCCGCCCTTCAACCAGTCTTTTTCAGTCACCCCAATCAGTGATGAGTTTCATCTCTCATCATCTTGTACAAAGATTACAGAAAAAAATATAAGATGTTTCACTCTAGGGCGGTTTCATTCAAGTTGCTGTCCCAAACGGACGCCGCTCTCATAAATTATGTTTACGATTCGCTTTTGTTGTCAATAACGAGATCGGTAAATACCAGAACAGTTCGAAGACTTTATTTTATTTCAAGCTATACAGGGGTAGCCAGAGAAATATATATCTAAATTAATAGGATCCTTTATCACAAAGTTTTTTTTTTTAAATGTTAATAATTTCGAAAAATGTTCGGTATATGAATTTGAAAAGGTAAGTAAACAATAAACTTGAATTTTTAAAATGAATCAATTCACAGTTTTTATTCAGCATCTTGGTAATTTTGTGATACCTATTGATAATCTATCAGATATTACCACAAATTAAATCAAATATACTCATTAGCCACCAGAATAATAGGGCCATTAAATCTTAAATTTTGATCTTTAAATAAAGCGTATTTTTTAGATTGACAAGTTTAAAACAGTAAAAAGAGAAGCAGCTGCAGGACTTTATTGAAAAATTTTATAAATGTTGTAAAATACTAAGTTTGGAGTTTGGTTTATGTGTAAAATTTAATCTATTGTTTTTCAAATCTTTCAATATACATTTGAGAGTAAAATATATACGGACTCTGGTGTAGAGACTTGCATACTATTTGAAAGGAAATTGATTACATGGATGATGAAAAGAGAAGGAACTGACCAATTCCCCTTTGATTAGCTATAGAATTGAATTTTTCGGTAAATCTATTTTCAGTAGTAATACCCCTAGGGTCTTGATAATACCGAGATAATTTTGTCATAGAGAATTCTGAAAGCGTGTTGCTTGATAATAGCCCAAGGCCGCAGGCCGAGGGCTATTATCTTTGAGCAACACGCTTGAAAGAATTCTCTACGACAAAATTTTGAGTATTTATCAAGACCCGAGGAGTATTCGATAAGATAATTTTTTACTTTGTAGCTTTCAAAAAATTGATTGCCAATCTGATGTTTAATAATTTTTAATACAAACTTTATCAATTTTAATCAAATAGTATTCATTTTTATTTAAAACTACAGTTGTGAAAAGTACAATTGGTAAATTAATTGAATCGTTAAATGCAATACCTAATCTTCGCGACTTTTTTAATCCAGTTGTCAGTTTGACGTTTAATTAATGTTTAATAAAACGTAAACACCAAACTGAAAACACCACAAGTAGGGTATTATCACTGTAATACAGCGGTGATTGGATGAAATTTGACACATGAATTGAAATTAAGTAATTTGATTGGTTACTATATTCAGTAAAAAATTATCCATCGCAATAACGTTCTCAACAATGTCCCTTGATGGTACACATAAGCAACGAACATTAACATAGACAAGAAGGGTCACTCTCCGTCGGAACTTTCATGTCCAGCTTACAGAAGCGCGCCGACGATTTCGACAAATTCCTGGAGCCGCACACGTGTTCGTGGTTATACGAGGTTCATGCAAACCGCTAGAGATTAAAACGAATAAACGTTCACTTACCAGGGTGATTTAAAAACATCTAGCAATAATTGTTATTCTAACTTATTCCGCTTAGTGGGAATTAAAATAAAAAAGGGAATATCGTCAGGATATTTAATTGGTGAATCTAAACATAATTATAAAAAGAACTGGTACCTAGCAAAAATGAAGGGAAAAATGAAAGTTACATCAAAAAGTAATAATGTAGTAAGCTACAGATGGGACTAGTAGGTATAAAAATTAACAATAAAATGTTTGCAAATGCCAACTTAAATAGGTATTCTAATTTAAAATGTATACAGGTTGTTTCAAATCCGAGGCCATCAAAGAATACCAACTTACCTAACAGTAAAATACGGGTACTGGGAAAAATAATTATCGCGATTCGAAAATTGTGAAGATTGATACACGAACCATTAAAAACCAAAGGCGTTTAACCAAATGAATTAAAATCTATGAATTTTGAAAGTCTTTCATACTGAGAAGCCCGTTAACAACTCAATTTAAAAAAATGTATTTAAGTAAATGTGAAATAAAATATACCTGTAGGTTATCAAAGATGTTTTAAGATATTCAATTTTATGTTAGGTTTCATCGATTGTTTCGAAGAATATCTATTTTTTATATCCCGGTTCGCAAATTTAATTGTAAAATAAATCCGCAGCCTAATATATAGGTTTAAAAAATATTTATGAGGAAACTCTTTACAAGGATGTGTAAATAGTAAATTTTTTCTAAGGGTCGCTCCAACGTTCTCGTGACAACTAATTTTATTAAAATTTTCAACAAAGATTATATCTAGTTGTTTAACATATTCTACAATATTACTAGGAGGTACATTCAGACCTCCATAGTTTTTAGAAGTCGAATATGCTTTATGCACTAAAAATACAGCCGCTTCTTTTGGTAATGTCTTTTCATCATTATACTTTGTGCAAGCACTACAAGAGTGTTGCAACAAACATTTCCTTAATAGATAGCCAGAAATGTAAACTAGAGCATTGCCATCCGTACTTGAAAGATTTCTATAGTCGCATGTGAAAACTTTTAAAGAGCTATTATTTGCCAATATAGGTTCATCAATATTTTTATATTCCTCTAGCATATCAGGAGTTACATTGAGCAAAACTGTATTAATATCATTAATACAATTGGCACCTTCAACCTCATTAAAATATTTTAGAGAAAATAATTTCTTGAATGCCCTACAAAATTGAATTGGGGTTGGATTTCTCGAGTTTCCGCAACAATTTCTTACCAGACCAATCCTGATTAAGGTTTCTTGTTAAAAGAAACACTAAGTGCGCAAATGTTTATTTTATTTTTAAAGGAAAATTCGCTCACTCAAAAGGACAACTGGTATATTTCTTTACATATCCCTACGACGGACAACCTGTTTATGAATATCGCACGTAGGAGACTTACCGTGCTCTTTATACGGTAGCATCCGATATTCGAGCGAGATAGGCATAACGAGGGGAGGAGCTTAGAGTGATCCTTCTTGTCTATGTTAATGTTCGTTGACATAAGCCACTAAATTCATCCTTCTTTGTCGTGTAAGCTTTTAGTTTACACAAAAAAGTTTCTCTGTTTATTAAATTATCAGCCGAATGGGCAAACTTTAAGCATGTTTCACATGAATGTTGTATTAGACATTTTTTTAACAAATACCCCGTAACATACACTAAAGCATTTCCTTCTGGGCTTGATAGATTTTGGTAATCTGTTGTACCTAAACACTTTTAAAGGCACATTTTCAGTTTCTGTAGGAAAAGTGAACTGTTCTAGGCATTCTTTTGTTAGTTCAGAACTAATAGTTAAAAGAACTTCGTTTACGTCATTTATACAGTTTGTGCCTTCAAAATAATCAAAATTTTTTAGAGAAAATAGCTTTTTAAACGCGCTACAAAATTGTACGGGGGTTGGATTTTTGGAATTACCACAGCAACTTCGTATTTGGCCAAAAAAGTTTTCGAGGCAATACTGATTGAGGTTTAGTGTGAGTAAAAATTTATATCCTCGCCATTTTAGAGTTCCCCATAGTGACAGAATCGAGAGGTTGAGTAAAAAATATCTTTCCACTCCCACGCTCCAAACGTTGGCCAGTAACGTAATTTCAGTACACATCAGCTGAGATTTCCAAAAAAATGCGAGCAAGCCCAACTTTATGCCTTATATTTTTCTCATTAGTCTGTTAATTTTTTGTATTTTCTTGCTTAATGTACTTGTTTATATAATTTCCTTATTATAAAAATAAATCCGTAATTTTGTATTAGCAAATATTACAAAATATTTAGTGTTTAATCTTTGCTATTAAAGAGAAAAATATTAATATGATTTTTTGCTCATTTCAACAATGAATTAATAAATTTAAAAAATATATACAACATAAATATAAAACACGAGCAACCAATTATAAACACCGTTCTAAAATAACAGCGCTCGACGGGCGACGTCCCGTATAATATGCCAAATTAAATGCAAGTAAGGACGTAGCGACGTACTGTACCATCCAAGTCACCAGCGGCATCGGTGCTTTACGCGATAAATTCGAACGAGTGAAACATCTTATATTTTATTCTGCAATATTTGGCTTGTATTCACAATTTTTTGACAACCTGCCTGGTAAATTCTTCCGTGACAAACCTGTTAATAGCTTCAGCCATAAATTTAGCCATAATGAGGTTTTGCTTATTCGTTAGATATTGCTTATCACTAAAAATTTCTCTAAACAAAAAATTAAAGTGAGAACGATATTATCAACAACACAAATTCCTAACTAATATTTGAAACAATACAACTCAGTGGAAAAGGTACAAAAATAGAAATGGAAGATGTACACTTTAACTCTGATGCAAAATTAAGTGATAGGTGATAGGATATAAACATTTTAAAACTGTTCATTTTTATTACGCCGGCCGATATCCAACACATAGGCAAGATTCTCTTTTAGACCGGTATCCCATGCTACAGGGGACATTGAAAATCCCAGAATTTTCACAAAACTAGAACAATTAATTAATGGATTAGTAGATGGTAAAAACTTTAGTTGCATACATTTAACGGCGATACTTCATTTGTTAGTAATTTTCCAAATATGATTCTCAATTTCTCCTTCAATGGCCTTATTCTACTTGTTTTTTACATTAAACTCGATGGTGAGAACGGCTTTCAAAATAATAGAGAGATATTGCTTGTTTAAAAATGGTCTGCGGTAATTACGTTCGCGGTATTTTGACGTTTATTAAATGCGCGATTCACTGTTTTACGTCTCTAGCGTTAATAACGTTAGCGCTTCCCGTAATTTACGGTTACGTACCGTTGAGTGTTATTGTAAATACGGCACAGAATTGTCCTGCGCAGTTGAAAGAATAGAACAAATCGCATCGGATTTCTGAGGTTAAGGTTTTTGTTTATCATTGTTTTTATTGTTTAGATGATGTTTAGTTTGTGTTGTGGTTTGCGTTCGAATTTTGCATGATTTCTTGTCGCCTATACTGTTTATAGTAATTAATTTTATATTTATTTACTTCAATGAGTGTATTTTCTACCAATGAAATGTCTTGTGAAATACCATCAAAGAAGCAGAGACCGAAAAGATTTCGATTCAATTAGGACGATGATCTAGCCCTTCTGCGACAATTTATCAGTGAAAATCCCTTAGAAAATACAGAGAAATGGATAAATATACAGAAAAATGTGGCGGAGATCACAGGAAAATTATTTACTATAAGAACTCTTAAGGATCATTTGCATTTACTATTAGAAATTTGGCTACAGAAAGATTCTGATGCCCTGTTAGCAGGACTCCTAACAGGGCACTGCTGTATGAGGAAGCACCTCTACAATCTAGGAGTAGAGGAAAGTTCCCTATGTAGGGGTTGCGGCATGACTGATGAAACGTCAGTTCATGTTCTCTTAGAGTGTCCACACTGGGCTGTATTACGCAGGCGAATCTTCGGAGTCACTGTCATGGCTCCTGGAGACACAAGCAGGCATCCACTGAAAAAGGTTGTGGCCTTTATTGAAGGGCTCGGCTTCATGGATGACTAGGTAGCAGGATTGGCACAATGGGCCCGCCAGTGGCCTCAGTGTCGGAACCTTGGCTTGAGTTGTCCAGGACAAGGCTCGCCTGCACATTTAGTAGTAGTAGTATTAGTAGTACTATTAGAAATTTGGCTACAGAAAGATTCTGATGCTCAAAAGAAGTAAGTGTTTTACAAATTTTTTCATTCATTATTAATAAATTTTAATTTGTAGGTCTGGCGTTGAAGAAATTTTCTCAGAGGACCAGCTTTTACAAGAAGTTAGCGATATCTGTAAAAATGCAGAAACTATTGGAAATCTCAAGAGAAAGAGAAGCTTCGATAGCTTCATCCATATTTAATAAGTAATTTAATTACTTTAATTTTTTATTAAATATGCAAATAGTACGGTTGTTTGGTTTTTGATAAAAAAAATACAGGTTAAGTCACTTACTACATAACGCAGCGCTACGTTAAATTATAGTGATGGCAATAGCTCTTATTTCCAAATAAATATAAGGTAGACCGTTATTGAAATAGCGCTACGTAAATACCGCATCGTATGCGGTATTGCAATTGGCAATATCTCTCTAATGAAGCCTACACGTGTGATGGGCTACGGTCTAAACCATGAGAGATTGAATGTACGTGAAATGTTATTATTTGTGAAGGTCGACGAAATAGATATTTATTCCAATTAGGAGAAAACTGAATATAATTATTTGGTTATGAGATAACAATATCAGTGACTTGCATAAAACATTTTGACTATGTTTTTAATATTCGCTAATCTAATCGGCATACCATTTTATGAAATAAATAGCTATAATGATAATAATATGATAATACGAGAAAAGTATCTAAATATTGAGCAAGTCTTGTCTTGCACTAACAGTTTTCAATTCAAATTTCGTACCTATAAATCTTAGCGAGTTTTATTGTGATAAAAGCAAAACCGGTCACGCGTTGCGGTTGCTCAGTTTACAATTTATTAAATTATTCAACACAAACAAAATTAGAAGGTGATTGGCAAAGAGTTTTTGAAGCTTTGGAATCAAGCAAAAACCAACATTTTCTTAGCGGCATTTTACTAAAAATCAATATTAATTTGTGAAACCGTAATATATGAAGCAGCTGAAATAAAATTAATATTAAAAAATAATGAGCAAACTATATAAGCCACTCATTATACAATTTAAAGTATAATGCGCAAAAAAATTAAAAGTGCAATTGCCAAAATTTGAGAGTGGGACAATAGCCAAAATTTGGGGGTGGGCCAATTGCCAAAATTTGGGGGTGCGCCAATTGCTAAAATTTGATAGGTGACGTTTGACGTGACAGACGACAAGTTACAGACAGATGACAGATAAAGGGTGGCCATACAGGAAAGTGCGCGTGGCGTACAGATTCCCATGCTAGCGCCTCCTCCCTTAGGCAGAGAGAATGCACATAGCCCCTTTACTGACGTTGTTAATGTAGTATCTGTGGAATAATTTGAAGCTGCAAAAAACCGTTTGAAATTGAAACACGACGTTATCTATTGAGTATTGACCCATGAAACGTGAAGTTTCACAGTCGCCTTTGTTATTCTTCCGGTTGCTTTGCCGTATCGTATAACCAGGGACTTGGTGTCGAATGCGCAAAACTCGTTCTAAGTGGAGGTGGTTAACTGTTAATCGAAAACAGCCATCTTTCTTTCCGATCTAAGCTGTTGATTAAAACTGACGTGGGCATTTCAACCGCTGTGGGATATATCTGCTAACATCACTTGAAATTTCAAAGATCCCGATTATTTTTCCACTTATAATATTCCTACAGCGGTTGGCCACATAGTTTTTTTTTGTTTTTAACAAAAAAAACATATAAAAACAAAGTACCTATCTGGAAATTTACACCTACCTTAACATCTATTTTATGGTATCATAACGGCTGAGCTTCAAGGCATACCTCCACTGCTGAGGAGAAAGGCATACGTCCACTGCTGAGGGAAATGAAACGGCCTTCTACCTATCTTTAATACCCAAGGAGACAGAGAGGCTCCCACGCAAATACTTTCTATAAGATAAGTAACTTTATACCTATACAAAGAAGTTTTCACCAAGGTCAACCTTTCAAGCTAAAATTCTTTCTTTTTATATAATTTGTAAAACTAAAGGGCTTCACCCACTAAAATTATCTTCTTCGAATTTGTAAACTTAAGGGCTTCACCCACGGACATTGTTACTTTGTTTTATTATAGCTTTACATAAATTGTATATTTTTTAAAGTTAGAACTTATTAAATTCATATTCATTGTTATTGCTTAACTTGTGGAATTTTATTTCATCTTCCTTCCTACTGAATTTATAGTCACACACTTCAAGATATCATATAGTGAATGCTTAAATAACAGGACAGAACTTTATTCATAGTTTCGGGGTTAACCTATTCTTTTTATAAAAAGTAAAAAAACCACGTGGCGCTCAACTTATTTAACTATCTTTTCTTTTAAGCTACAGTTCTGTTTTTTTTTAAGTTCGGCGAAAACCACCCCTGAGAATCATTTTTGAATACAAATATTTTTTTCAATAAATTTTAAAGTTACATTTCAGTTGACATCCAACAATTAGTAACTAACGTTTCATTTGGCACCCAATTTTAGAGAACATAACGTTTCACCCAACTTAAAGGCCAGAAAAATTATCTCAAAAAAGAGCTAAACGACAGTTTCTAGAACAGTGGACAAGTAAGAAAAAGTAGGAACGAAAAAAACATTAACTAATGGGTGAGAAAACTCAGTATTTAAATGCATACAGTCGAGGCTCCCCTAAGGGGGTTCTTAGGATTTTCGACATAAATTGTCGGAAAAGTTAAGTAATTAAAATATTCACAAATTTTGTGAAAAGCTACTTTTTTCGCAAAACCTTTAAATTGAAGAGTACCTACAATGCCAAAAATCGTTTTTCTCGTTCCTTTTTAAATAAGTACTTTTAATAGAAAAATATTACGTGCAGTAGGTACAAACAATTGGAAAATCTAACTCTGCTCGTATTCATTTTCAACTATAGTTGAGAATTTGACATCGTTTATTGAAATATGACTCAGTTTATTCAAAATAATATTCTCATCTCATTACTGAGCTTTTAAAAGTACTGGATAATATATGTTTGTGTAATTTCAATGAGTTGAGTCGTTGATTACAGAAAACGCAAAAGTACGATAATACATTGTATTATCATAATTCTCTTATGTGGATATGGGACCATCAGTATAATGACTATGATAATAGTTTTCGCACTTTTATTTAAAAAATTGATAATAAAATTGTATTCTGATTAGAAAATGTATAAGCATGTTGTTTTGCGTGAAATACTTTTTAAATTTTGAGTTAATTTGAATTTTTTATATTCGATTAATTTCTAGTCTCCCTCTTGTTCACTTTCCTCTTCCTCCTCCTGCTGCCCCGTCTTCCATTTAATCTTCTCGTGCAGACTCTAATCTGCGTTCATTATCTCACTTCACAGAAGTGGTTCGTGGAATTTTTCAAAAGTTGGTTTTTGACCAAAGTTTACCAACCCTTGACAATTGGAACATAAATTTTTATACTATACAAACCGTTTCCTACTAATGCGCTTACAACTACAAAAAATCTTTTCAAACAAAATGTCGAGAATGAATTTTTCTTTAGTCTATTTTGGCATTAGCCAGTAGGTAATCCTTCCGAACCTGTAGGAATTTTTTTCGTTTTCGAGCCATTATTGAAGCTGAAAATATGCTCTACCTAAATGAATTCTCTTTTTCCCTTTCTTGATGTGGATCGGAGTACTGGGAAAAATGGATTGTAGTGTTCAAAATTATGTTTTAATTGTAATTGGTTGAAAAATTATAATAGTGGATCCGGGACAATAAATCGAGTTACTGGACACGGCACAAGAACGCAAATTGTTGAATCATTAAAATCGTTCCATAAACAAAAAATCTATGTCTGAACATGCATAACTAACCATTCCCAAGAAAACAAACCAAATAAACATTGATAAATAAAATATATAGGTACTTACCTACACTTTGAATTTCTTTGAAAACTGATGGTTTCATTTAACTCTACAGTTACAGTTATTTAAATAACATGTTATTTGTGAAACCGTTCCAGTATTAGGGTTACATTTCTGTTGTGAAATTTGTTATTTATTGATTTTATTTAATATTTAGATGGTGATTGAGACACCTAAAAATTTTCGTCTCATGGTCTACTATTAAAATCACTTTGCCCCGAGGAAAATAAAAAAAATAATTCAATCCAAAACTCATCCAATTAAAAAAAAATAGAATTAAGGTTACGTAATACGATAATATTTACAAAAGTGATAACGTTACTACACTTTAATTTAAAGGGCCAAGGTCACCAGTAAATTTACCTAATAAAGATTCATTTTAAATTGAAAATTTCATTATGGTCAACTACCTATTTGTATTGTTGAATTATATGTATAAGTATAGTACGTGTAACTAATGTTAATGTGATGACCTTGAATTGTATTACAAATTTTATGCAGATTAATTTTAATCCACTATATTAATTTGAATTACATTTGGAAATTATTATTTCACAATATTCGAATTTATAAAACAATTTTAGCACGCTATTGGGCAGCTTTTTTCTTCAAAGGGATTAAAAATATGGGTCATCACATTGACAATAGTTACACTTTAATTATAATACATATTAGAATTATTAAAACTAAATTAACTTCATCTAACTTTATTCGATACATTTGAAAACATATAAAAATAGAAATAATATTAAAACCTGCCTTGTCAAACAGTTGCAAACTGTCCACTTTCCAAACTATTAACATACAGTTTTCTACAATCCATTTCATCACAGGGTCTATTATAAGGTGTCCAAATAGGTTCTCCAACAAAGAATCTTTTAGCTCTTATAAAATTATTAGAATCCAATGTAAAGCGATGATATATTCCACTTGGTAAAATTAATAAATCTCCTGGTACAACTTCTATTCTGATCCAATTATCATGGCTCTCTCTTACGTCGAAATATCCAGATCCTTCTACGACTAAACGTATTTCTTCATCTGTATGTAGATGTTCTGTGTAAAATATTTTCAACTTTTCCTTGTAGTCCGGCAAACATTTTTCTGAACAAGTTATCTCGTCCTCGTAGTTATACCCTCTTTGTTTTTTTATTTGTTCCAAAACACCGTCAGTCTTCAATGTATCTATGTTTAATTTGAAATATTCTACGCCGGATATTTTAAAAAGATCGTCAATATTTACAAATTGCGCAGGTGTTCTATGATGCTCCAAACGTTGGTCACTATTTGTGTCATTGTCCATGTACCAAGCTCGAACCATTTTTTCCACTAACTTTTAATCGAAGTAAACAGAACTAACTTCTTTTATATAATTAATATTTTATATAAAGTAATGAACTATATATGTTTTTGATAAGAAACATTACACTGCTTTTATATCAAGGTCATTTAAGGTTATGACATGACTAAATGATAGAGTTGTAGGAAAGTAACTGTTATATTTAGACAATTGTAAATGTTTTTGAAATTCTTAGAGATGGGAATGCTTGTTATTTTTGTTTGAAATCTTGTCTGCTTGTAGTCTATTACGGAACCAATAATTATTACATTTAGGAAGGAATTAAAATCCATAGTAAAACACGGTACGGAGTAAAGATAGAATACCGACACACAGTGGTGGCTCGTGGTAAAAATTTTAAGGTGTTCTGCAATTTTATCGTCCTTTTCCCCGCCTTCCGTGTGGAAATATTGGATTTCTGGAACGATTGTCAATTGCCACACAAGAAAAATAAGAGTCAGGCACTGAGCACTACTACTACTAATTTTTTTTTCTAATTAGCTAAGTCTATTCGACGTTCTTTTCTGCTCGCAAATGTTGTAATCACTATATGTCATTAAAACAGACACGAAGACAACGAAAAGCCAATTCAAAAGCTCCACAAAATTTTACACAATTAATAATTTTTGATGAAATATATCGACTCTTCGACACGTTTTCATTACAGTTGGCAGAAGCAAACGTGAGCCCTGGTGGGCGTGTTCATGTCGCTGTAGTTGTATTTTTGTAGTAAATAAATGTCAACTGTTAGGAGATATGTAAACAAAGTCAAACTTGCTAAAAATGTAGCTCTAAATATTAATAATAGATATTTACGTAATTACTTATGAAAAGAGCAATATTGTTCAACAAGCGTAATATTTGCCAAAACGAGCGCCAGCGAGTTCTGCAAATTACGCGTGTTGAACAATGTCGCTCTCTTCATAACGTGTTTACGTACAACGTTTTATCTAATTCCGCGCTTTTATAGTATTTAAGGAAATATTCAATTACAAAGATAATATTGAAGTGGATTCAAATGGTGTTAGAAGTACTGTTACTATGATGTATTCAAAGGTAATACCACGAGTGCTTCAAATTTTATCGATAATTTTTTCTTTTCCACGAAAACTTGTTTATTTGGCAAAAATATGAAAACAAACCGATTGATAAAATCACGAGTCCGTCAGGACGAGGGATTTTATCTAAATTCGGTTTGTTTGAATGTTTTTGCCTCAAATAAACAAGTTTGAGTGATGAAAATAAAAAATTATGTGATAAAATTTGAAGAGCGAGTTGTATTTGGGAAGATTATTTTTTTCAACAATTTAAAAGTTTGTATTACCTGTATGTTCAATATTCCCTTGGGTGATGGCACTCAATCGGTTTGTGTTCATTTTTCAATAAACTTCGAAGCACTTTTAGTTGTCAATAATGACAAATTCAAAGTAAAATTTTGACGTTTCGATGTAAACAAGGTTTTATCGATGAGGAAGCAGAATTATCAGTATAATACCGAATGATTGGCTAGAATAATGTATTGCTATTGGTTAAAACCACCAAAATGTCAGATTTTGGCAAGTGAAAAAAATAATCACCCAGAAAATTGACTTACTTTAAATAACTGTGTCCTGAATAATGTTGTTTTCAATGTTTATAAATATTAAAATACTATTGAATTAAAATAATGGGGTCAGTTTAAATAATGAAATAATTGTCAGTTTTGACAGTACCTATATTATTCTTTGAAACTCATGTGGTATCTCTATGTTGAAACATAAACAGTTACGTAAAGTTTTTAAATAACTACTTTTCATAACTGATATATGAAGGTTATGAAAAATGTGACGTTACCTAACGTCAAGGAGTGAGTTAAAGTGTCACATTTGATAGCGGAATTAGATAAAAAAATTTATATTGGACCCAAACTAAAACTACCGTTCGCCCTAAATGTCTATATTTTCAAATTACATGACTGTATTAATGTCATGAAAAAGAAGGGTCAAGTTTCTATGGAAAGCAACAAAATATGAACTGGTTATAGTCCAGTGTTTTGCCGATGCAAAAATTAAAATTACCCGAACTTACTATTCAAATTATCAGAATTTGTCAAAATT
>CAJUYH010005746.1:0-14595 GCA_910591685.1 Galerucella tenella | reverse complement strand
TAGTTCGCATATTTTCCGGGGCTCATGTTTGGTTCTGACAACTGTACTTATGTTTAATTTATACGGGGTTGGGATAAAGTATATGGTACCAAGTAAATATCTTTTAAACGAAAATAACGATATTCATGAACATTTGCGGGTGAGTGGAATGGAACAAAATGCATCTGATGTACATTTTTTGTTAATATTATAATTCCGGTTTAATCGGAAATGCCATCAACTTCTTTAATTTAAATGGGACACCCTATATATTTTTACAGATTTTGAAAGAGCTTGTTATTTTGAATTCATACATACTGTGTTTAGTGTAAAAAAATGTGTAAAAACGAGGAATAGCCCACTGTTAGTTGTACAATAGGTGTACATTTCATTATTTTAGAACAACGAAAAACACAATATGCCATCCTATTAACAAGTTCTTGAGTCACTATTTCCAAGACTTCTCCACGTACCTATTAGTTCACATTTATCAATAATTCTTTATCTCAGTTCTTGTAAGTTTGTTGGTCGTCTAACGTAAACACGTGATTTTAGATAACCCCAAAGAAAAAAAATCTAACGGGCTAAGATTCGGAGCACGAGCAGGCCACTCTATGAATTATCTACGTCCAATCCATCGATTTGGAAAATTCGCATCCAGGAAATCCCTAATCCGTCTATCATAGTGGGGAGGTGCTCCATCTTGTTTAAACCAAACATTTTGTGGTAATTGCCCATTCTGTTGAAGTGCAGGAATAATTTCGTTATTCAGTAGATCCAAATACTTGTCACCATTCAAGTTTCCGCCGATAAAAAATAGGCCTATAAGCCTATTTTCGACAATTCCCATCCAAATATTTAACTTCTGTGGATGCTGGGTATGTGCTTCATGAATTCAATGAGGATTCTCATTTGACCAATACCTTGAGTTATACCGATTAACTGTTCCATTTAAACAAAAAGTTGCCTAATCGGAAAAAATTATGCTAGAAGCAAAATTTTCGTCTACATTACAGATGTCCAGCCGACGGATGATACTTTTCACTTTTTAAAATCCTTCCGCCACCAAAAAGTGAGCAGGGAAACGAATATGAAGCATTTTTTGTTATATCCTCAAATTCATTCGTTTTTTGAATTAATATATCTACTAAATTGAATGAATATTTAAAAAATCACTTTCCATTGATTCAGTTGAAGACCACCTGCATGTTTAAGAGTTTATATAATAATTTTCGAAAATACACAGAAACAAAAAACACCCGCACTGTATTTCTTTAAACCCACTTTATAGTATGCAGCGCTGCGCTGGAGTAAATGCATCGAACAATCTTGTTGAAGTGTGCCTCCGGGGTGCTATTCTCGAAGTCATACGCAACACTACGTATACGCAGCGTATACGAACTTTTACGTATGGAAATAATGGTATACTAAGACTCATGTGCATTCTAGAACACTATAGGACTTCTTCATTCGTCTACGTAATTTTTGGTCGGATGAAAACTTGACAACACTGTGCCAAAACTGCCAATGTGTCAATTTTCTCATGGTTTACAACATGTTTACAATATAATAATAAAAAAAAAATTTTTTATATACGAAAAAACCGCGAAAACGTTCTGACTTGAACCTATCTTTTAGTTGCCTGTTGAAAATAACACACGGAAAATTAGATTTAACTGAATTCATAGAAATATTATCAAATGGAGAAAACAAAGGGAAACATAACATCCGATCAGCGTAAGGAGTTGGTGGATTTTATTAAAAGCCATCCACAACTCAACTCAACTCAACTGAGACATTTCTTATTCACATAAAATTGACTTGTCCATCCACCCACATCAAACAAAAAACAAATCAATTTGAAATTTCATTTCAAACTCTACACAATCATAACAAAAAATAGAGGTTAATCCCTTCTTTTTGATCATAAGATGCCATATGCGCATGCCCCTTATGAAAACTCGCATTCGCATAAAAGATTCGTATGCCTAGTACCCATACGTGTGAATTCGTACGACTGGCGGATGCTTTATTTCGTATACTACGATTCGAGAATACCTACAACTACAAGTCATACGCAAATTATCGATGACCATCAAATTTCGTATACGCAATTGACTCGAGAATAGCACCCCTCTCTGGTGTGCAACGCAGTCGTTTGAAAGAACTCGCGCAGAGCAACTTCCTATGGCAGAGCTCTATAAAAAAATGATTGCGCGAAATAGGTTCGGTACTCCGCTCTGATTTCGCTGGCGGACTTTACTGGCGCGTTTGGATTATTATTTAAGCTGTTGCTTGCGCTCGCAGTTTATTATTATGACAATGCGAATGCCTTACAAAATATATCATAAATTTTTTATTTGATAGGAGGAAATATTCCAGTTAATTGGAAGGTTTCTTGAGAGTTCTACAGCATTTATGTACTAAAATCGCCAATGCCGACAAAATAGTATTTAATTGTTTCATTCACGTAATTCGGTCATTTTTGGTTCAAATTGGAATTGTTCATTTATTTTGGCAGTCTGCACCAAATGATAATTACTTATAGCAGTAGTTTTATTGAAAAAACTGGCTCCAATATCCAATATCATAAGAGAACTGATTTTATAAGGACTGCGAATTCACTATGATATATTTTGAAACGGCGTAATTCATCTTTTGTGTGCTGTTTTCAATATTATTTGAAGTTTAAAGCGTGAAGAGACACAATGTTAATCTCATAAAATAATATTTGTTGAAATAAATCATAACATTATATCTACTTTTGAGTGGTTAATAAAAAAAATGGTATTTAGACAATATGTTTTAGTCGTCTCAGAAAACACAAGAAATCGTAAAAAGAATAGTGGAAATACCTGTCTCTAGCACTATAAGAATAAAAATAAGTTATTAATTATTATTCGCCGCTTCTTAGTCCAGTCTACAAGTTGAAAAACGTGAAAAATAGAGAGATGAAGCTCCTAAAAATATGAGCAATAGCCCATTGGATTCGGAATGACCTCTAGAAAAATGTGCTTTGAGGATTTTACTGCACGTAAAAAATTGCAATTGTTATTAACAAAATAAGATGACAAAAAAGAGGTATTTAGGTTTTTGTTAATAACTCGTAAACTATTAATATTTACGATATTTGAAAGAAAGGTCCTTAAAGAGGAGGAAATTTCCGAAAAACAAGTTCCAGCTCCCGGAACTCTACCTCTATTATTAATAGTTTTAATTTAACGCTGAAAATAGGGCTCCGCGCAGCGATTACTTAGAAAATTATTTTTTTATAGTAACGAATATGAATTTAAAAATTTAAATAGATTATGGTATCATCCAGATACTTGAAAGAATTTATGCTAGTTGGAAAAACATTTTTAAATCAATTTTTCGAAAAGTTATGCAATTGTTGATTAACGAATTTTTTTCCTATCTCCGTTTTCATAAATGACGCCATAAAAATTTAAATAATAAACCTAAAAATTTTTGGCTTTGTGGAGTTCTTCTTATATATATATACTTAACAAAATACCGCGATAAAAGTTTATTAAAGTTAATTGTTTTGTTATTAATAATTTTTTAAAGTTAGCAAAAAATAAAAAGTCCAAGAAATGTTATTGAAAACTTTTTTTCAAACAAATGTTTTATTTATTGCTGTTTTCATATCCAACAATGGCATTAAGAATCATTGGAACATTTTTTTTACATCACTTGTTAAGAAATTGTTTATAAACAAATAGACAAGTTTAATATTTAAAGAAATTTTTTTTTTCACCATTATGTTGTCTTGGAAAAATAATGATTTTTAAGAAGTATTTTTTTCTTAAATAAATTTTTTTATTGTTTATAACCGTTTTTTTATATTTCGATTGCTTAAATAATTAGTTAAGGAATGATTTTCCCTTTAAAAATCGTAATTGGCATTTCTTCATAGGTAAATGAGAAACAAATATTTTTTATCAATAATTTCATTGTTTGTTAACTTAACAATTTGTTATAAATCAATTCTAAGTACCGTTATATTTTTTTCCTTGACTAAAAAAATAACAAAAACAGCAATATATACCTACCAAAATACTGAAAAATTTTTTTTTCTATTTTTTATAACGCTTTTAAATATTACCCGATACCAAAGAAGAAAAAAATTTTTTTTAGTATTTTGGTATCTGATTTTGTTATTTTTTTTAGCTCAAGAAAAAAAATATAACGGTAGTTAGAATTTGTTTATAACAAATTGTAAAGTTAACAAACAATGAAATTATTGATAAATTTTTTTTTCATTTACTTATGAAGAAATGCCAATTATGATTTTTAAAAAGAAAATCATTCCTCACCTAATTATTTAAACAATCGAAATATACAAAAAACGGTTATAAACAATAAAAAAATGTATTTAAGAAAGAAAATATTTTTCAAAAATCATTATTTTCCAAAACAACATAGGGGTAAGAAAAAAATTTCTTAAAATATTAAACATCTATTTGTTTATAAACAATTTCTTAACAAATGATGTAAAAACATTTTTTACATCGTTGGATACGATGACAGCAATAATATAACATTTATTTGGAAAATTTTTTCTTGGACTTTTCATTTTTTGTTAACTTTAAAAATTATTAATAACAAAATAATTAACTTTAATAAACTTTTATCGCGGTATCTTGTTAAGTATGTATAAGAAGAGCTCCACAAAGCCAAAAATTTTTAGGTTCATTATTTAAATTTTTATGTCATTTACGAAAACGGAGATAGGAAAAAAATTCGTTAATCAACAATTGAATAACTTTTTGAAAAATTGATTTAAAACTTTTTTTCTAGCTGGCATACATTCTTTCAAGTATCTGGATGATACCATAATTTATTTAAATTTTTAAATTCATATTTGTGACTATAAAAAAATAATTTTCTAAGGTACGCCGTGTTTAGCGGCAGAGCACCCATGCAGTAATCGCTGCGCGGAGCCCTATTTCCAGCGTTAAATTAAAACTATTAATAATAGAGGTAGAGTTCCGGGAGCTGGAACTTTTTTTTCGGAAATTTCCTCCTCTTTAAGTACCTTTTTTTCCAAATATCGTAAATATTAATAGTTTACGAGTTATTAATAAAAACCCAAATACTTATTTTTTTTTTCATCTTATTTTGTTAATAACAATTGCAATTTTTTACGTGCCGTAAAATCCTCAAAGCACATTTTTCTATAAGTCATTCCGAATCCAATGAGCCATTGCTCATATTTTTAGGAGCTTTATCTCTATTTTTCACGTTATTCAACTTGTAGACTGGACTATCTCTCCGGCTTATAGACGAGAATCTCAATCCCTACCGGCTCGAACCATCATTAGATCTCGCCCGTTTCACGCAACCCGTAATACAATCTCATGGTAAGATGTGATCTTACCGTAAGATTCTCCATATTCTCTCAAAAATACGACCCACGTGGTAGAGCGCCCATAGGATGCTCTCTCCAAGGAAGATCTGGTCGAAAGACTGTTAGGTGTGATATGGCTGTGATAGTCTGCTTACATTAACGCTACCACCAAGAAAATCAATCACTCGTCAGTGTGTTTCTATCCACCTGTCACCTATCACATTCGAATTGCTCCGAATTTACAGTATTAATTGAAATGAAATCGGTAACACATTATGAATAAACCATAAAGGTAAAAATCATAAAGACTAGATAAGGAGAACAGATTTATTAAACACAAAATTTTCCATTTCTATTTCCTAACCCCAATTTCTTTACTTAGATGTCTCACTCGCGAACTGCGAACTGTCAACGGAGCTAGCGAACCAAGTGCCCTCTTATTTAAAGCAGATTTGTTTTTATTATACAGTGCGCTGAAATTAGCGTTACTCCCCCTCTTAACTTTTCCATTTTTATATAATGAGAAGGCCGCTAGGAGAGGTCGAATTTTATGATAATCATCGCATACACCAGTTTTTAGCTTAATCCCTCTTCACAAAACAATAATCCCCTCAAATTTTTAAAATGGGAATGTACGTGACACCGCGTTTGAAAGCTCTTGAAACAGTGATCTGAAAAAAGATAACACTCTGATCACAAAATTTGAGAACATGTATGCATGAGCACGAAAGAGTTAATATTTACTTGGTAGCAATTCAATGGATTTAAATGGCTTTACTTATTTTTTTTCATGATTGTAGACGGGGAGAATATGTGCTTAAGCTTTTGCATGGATAAATTTGAACGTCGTGTGATATTACATTCTATATGTGGATCGATAGTACCTACGTGCCAACAAACAATGCGAAGCTTATTGAAGTTGTTTATGATTAAAATAATCTGATTCTCAACGATCATTATAAACTAGATGTTCGTTAGCTATTTTTCTTTTTGCGAAGACATATTTGACCAAGTATATCACTTAAAAATGCTTAAGAATTGGTGCATACTCTGTTTGTGTTATCTATGGTTCACACTACACACTAGAATAATCATTACCTAACTCTGCCCAATCTGATTGACTCAGCCTGAAGGCCCATCCCCAATCAATTTAGTCGCGAAGTGGCCCTTCGGCACACGTGCTGGGACAATGACGTTTAAACGTGAGTATCCTCAATTCAATTTCGTGCTGACATGCGCGCCGATTTGGAAGTGCAAGCTTGCAAGCTGTAAGCTTTTTCGGTGCGTGCCGAATTGTGTCATGCGCATTTAATCATGGGAAAAATAATGTAGGTACCCTAACGTTATTTTCGTTACGTTATTTTCCAATATCGTAATTATATTAATTTGTTGTCTTTGATAAGTAGTACCTACTATTATTTACAAGAATAATCACAGGTTGGACTTTTTAATTACCTCGTTACCTTAACATAACAATGAAAATGCGCATGTGCGATAACAATCAGGCAGACTGAATAGGCGTGACGATAGATTTTGAAATACTCTTCCGTCATGTGGGTACACATTCACTATTTACGAAAAAACATTTATTTCGGTAATAAACTTAAGTTTAACGAAGTTTGAAGCCATTTTACTGATATTCTTTAAATAGTGCGCGAAAACAGCTCGCAGGTGTCATGGCGTCGGCTCTGACGTAGTCACGAGTTGGCCACTTTATTTCTGTGAAGACCACTTGTGAGTATGTTATCCTATTATATTTATATTTCTCAAACTTAAAACGTTTGTTTGACTTGAAATAGTTGAAATATTGAGGCTATGAAATATTGAATAGATGAGGCTTTTACTTGAAATATCTAATTTATTGAGGTTATGTTTGTTTTGGTCTTGTCTATAATTCTTATTATCAATTTCAATGGTTTACTTTTCTTTTTGTAGTTGCCAGATGATATGGAAAATTATATGCAGTATCATGTGATGGGGTCAGTATCACAAGTACGTATAAAACCAGGATGTATGCCCCATACATTTATATGCCAATGAAAGTTAAATAAACTCGCATGAGCTTAAAACTAGTTTGATTATATCTAAGTTGGTTGTATCTAGGGTGAAGATAAATACAAAATTCACTTACAAGGAAGTTTTCACGTTTCTAAACTCAGACGAGCAAAACTCTTGATTTGTTGCGAGGAAATCGCTCAACATCATTATATCAATCCTGGGCAAATTTGAGCTATTTGCCTTAACAAAGCTTGGTTTCATTGTTATAGTAGAGTGGAGACGATAAATCACACGTAAAATAATAAAATATCAATCCAAATGCGTAATCAGTAGTATTCACAACAACAAAACACAGAAAATGAGTGTAGGTATTGAGTATTGACTGACAGCGGTGTTTACCTAAGCGTGACGTCATGCGCTGTGATTGGTGTCTCAGTCAACATGGCCGATTGCAGTATTTTTATGTTTTATTCTATTAAAAATGTTAATATTCTGAATTTTTTAAATAAAATTAAAGCAGTGTTTTGAATTTTTTTAATATGAACTTTCTCCTAAAACCATTATATCGACGATTTTTTGATACTGTCGTCATGCCTATTGACAGGATTGAGGAGGAGCGGCTATTCGTAGGAAGAAAGGAACAGAATCCGATGTTGTCAATAAAAATATCAGAAAATAAGAAATTGAAAACTAAAAAAAGGTAGAACGTGTCGCGGGACACACGGTAGGAACTTTAGTTCCTTTTAAGCAAAAGTTATGTAATACATCTGACGTTATAGATAAACAATTTGCATATTCTTTGGTGGTTGAGTAGTAAGCACACCAGACTCTCACGCGGTAGACCCGGGTTCGATTCCCCGCGAGGAATTTTTTTTTATTGTTAATTTTATTTTTTAATAATCATTCTGCTTGATATTAATAAAGACAACAGGTAGACGTTTGAAATATTTAGCAAGATATATAAATAAATATTTAGCAGAAATATTCATTATTATAGATAATGGTACGGTACCCTCCATGAGGGAGTCCGACTGGCAACATCTACTTATAACAGCATCGTATATTTAAAAAAGGAAACCGTAGCATTATACAAATTGGACATTCGTTTACCACAAAATTAGTGGAAACATAAAATTGAATTGTTAAATTTTTAATTTGAAGTTATATTGCAGTTTATAGAAATTTTTATTTTCTAGATTTTTTCCTAAGTGGGTCGTAGAAAAAATATGCTGCTCGACTCGTGTGGTTGTCCATATCGCACTTGAACGATTGAGCACTCCGCCTACGGCGTCGTGCTCCATCTTCGTCCTCGTGCGATATGGCCATCATATCCACACTAGTTGCACAAACTACAATTTCTTTCAAAATATGCCCTTTTACATTTAAAAACTACCTGCCAAATGTCAAATCAATTTATCCATCCATTTTAAAGTTATCGAATTAAAAAAACATTCAAGTTTTCAACACCCTGTATTTCGAAAAGTAGCTAGACCCCGTAATCGCGCAAAAAAAATTATGTAAATAATAGTAAAAATTTATCCGAACAAATTCAAGTAGATCACTAGCACTGCGAATACCAGCTTTGCATAGAATTTCAATATAGCATCGGTGGTTCAGTGGTTAGAATGCTCGCATTGCACACGGGCGGCCCGGGTTCGAAACCGGGTAGGAGCATATTTATTATTATGAATCGCTGGAGGCACAAGCACGCAAAAGCAAGCACATAACGAAGCAATGTAACATAACGTAGCGTAACGTAACGCGTAACGGTCAGATCTTTTGCGTCGCGACCCCTGGTCGCTCAAACATAACCTGGCGTAAAGAACTAAAGTTCCAAAAAAACAAGAAAACCCAGTAACAAACCCGGTTGATCTAACCATGTATAAGAATATCAGAAAATAAGAAATAAAAAATTTAAAAAAATCAAAAAACCCAGGTTCTAATCGGGTCCCGAACCTACGACCTCTGAGTTGTAAGCTCAATACCCTACACTAACTGTGCTAATCAGCTCACATTCAAGCCACATCCTCAATCAATCTGCTAGTGAAGTGGCACTTAAGCACGCGTGCTGCAAAACGGATACCCATCCTCAATCCTGTCAATTCAGTCTGCCTGAATGTTATCGCACATGCGCATTTTCATTGTTATTTTAAGGTAACGAGGTAATTAAAAAGTTCAACCTGTGATTGTTCTTGTGAATAAAAGTTGTTACTACTTATCAAAGACAACAAATTAATATAATTACGATATTAGAAAATAATGTATGTTTGTTTACAAAGATAATAGAATAAAATAGGGTTAGGGTACCTACATTATTTTCCCCATTATTAAATGCGCATGACACAATTCGGCACGCACCGAAAAAGCTTACAGCTTGCACTTCCAAGTCGGCGCGCATGTCAGCACGAAATTGAATTATACGTTCAAAAGTCATTGTCCCAGCACGCGTGCCGAAGTGCCACTTCGCCACTAAATTGATTGGGGATGGGCCTTCAGTCACATCGACTTTCTTCCTCCGAATAGCCGGATAGCCGCTCGTGATTGAGGATGGGTATCCGTTTTGCAGCACGCGTGCTGAAGTGCCACTTTGCTAGCAGATTGATTGAGGATGTGGCTTGACTCAGCCTACGTGCGTGTGGCTTCCCGCATATTCAAGGGTGATCGAGCAAGACGGGTCAGATTTCCAGTAATGTTGTTGCGACCTTCTCACCGTCGCCAGTGGTGTCACTCGTTATTTTATTTGTACTTTATCGTATATATAAGAATAGTCCACATTTAGTATGCGTCCCGCAGTCCTCATGATGAACAGCACTGATTTAAGTTATTGTTTAGAATATTTGTAACAATGTACATATTTTCGGTAAACCCAGTGTAATATAAGAATTTGCTTGATAACTTATATATTAATTAATTACAATTCAAATGCTTTTATCTGTACACCGAATGCGAAATATAAATTTTTAATTTCTAATAATTGAAAATATGTAGGTGCGTTTGTTGTTTGGATAAGGTATTTTTCCCCAATTAATATGATTGCAGTTTTTTGCTGAGTTGATTGGTAAGTGAATAATTTAGGTTGAAGTGAATATTTTATGGAATAATGAACGGGTCAAAAAAGCGTTATTGGTTGAAAAAAGGATTGTGTTGATTAGTACAGTTTAGTTTTTCGAATGCTATAACTTCAACATTAGCGTTTTTCTTGGAGACACTCTCAAATAGATTTATTTATAGATTTATTCAATACACAGCTAGTACCCAAATAACATTATATAATTGAGGTAAGGGTGGAATTGACATTTCCTTACGCTTTCCTCACGTTGAAAACATTTTTCTTACGTAAGATTTTAATGACATTTTGGATTACAAACTTGCAAATGGAATACGACGAGACACTTCAGAAACACATTTCGATCATATAGTCTAGGGTATTTAGAACAAAGTCACCCGAATAAAGGAAATTTTGGAGCACAACAGATATCGAGATGCGGTTTTCTGCATTGTGTTCAGGAAGGTCCCAGAAAAGACTGGGAAAAATGTGGGTTAGCACATTTTTTAAAAACGCCTTCTGGGCCAGAAAATGTATTTTCCAATTGCATACTTACTTGCACCATCATGGGAACGATTGGAAACTTGGAAAAATCGCTCGGATATCGTTACTCGGGCATTAGAATTACCCGGGGGTGCGCGGGGGTGAATAGGGGGAGGAATGGCAGCGTGCATGGAAATCGCTTCAAACTCGTTACTTGGGGGGTTTTCAGGGATGCTGAATTCAATTCTGGCATTGGTATTACCCGGGCGCTCAGGGGCGCCTCTGCAGGGGTATCCAGGGGGTCATTCTTGGGGAAAAATTGTATAGTCCATGGGAAGCGCTCCAAACTTGTTACTCGGGGGTTTTCGGCACTCCTTCTTGTATATGCATTTTTATGGTTTTCACCATGAATGATCGGTCGGTGGAATTTAGCCTGAGTGTACGTTTCTTTTAAGTTGTGATGTCCTTAGATAGATTATTGGAATAGCTATCCTTTGTTCTCATCCTACAACTTCGGCTCCAACACCAACTTGTGTCTTGGAGCCGTCCGTACACTAGGTTGCTCCAGCCTGAAATGGGTACACCCTTTTTCTTCCCTACCTGGTACAGTTATTTGGAGCATATTATTAAAACTATATATTGTGCTTGTTGCGTAAATCGGCTGCTCTAGTAAGTCATCCGATTTTAGCTCTTCGATAAGCTTTCGATGGCCACCATTGTGCTACAACAGCTTTATAGCTCCCAATTGCAGTGTCTTTGTGATCCATAGAATATCTACCGAGGGCTGTGTGGTGTACTGAATGTGAGAGTATTCGATCAATATGTACCACTAGGTACTTTGTATCTTTGGCAAATCTATTCTCTCAGCACTATTGGTTTTATGCCTTGTAGTGCCGTCTTTTTCGTGAAATTAATAATTTGTCTTTTCCAGGAAGAGACTGTCAGTCGCTCTTGTAAGCACCAATTATCAGATATACCTAAGGCTGTCTGCATTATTTCAGATACCACTCTAGTAAACACGATACAGTATACATTAGCAATGTTGTCTGCGTATCCACGACAGTAAGTAAGTAAGTCTGTTGCTGATAATTCTTTGCAGAGGTTGTTAACTACGGTTGCTCATACTAGTGGTGATTGACCTCATCAATATTAAACACCCTCCACCCATCCTCGCCTTGATATAGACTTACCCCAGAGTGAATGTTATTGTCCTATCCTCCAGAATTGCCTTCTTCGATGGGCATATTGTTGTGAATGTTCACATTACATTAACCAATGAATTCGTTCTAACATTGTTGAATGCTCTCTCAATGTGTAACAATGGTCATCACTGTATTTTATTTTTTTATTGACTTTGAGATAAGCCTGTTTATAGTATCCAGTGCTAGATCCGTAGATTGGACAATTTTTTGCAGTCTTGAACTCAAATATATTATTGTAATGTTTTTCTTATTTATTTAAACAGTTTTTACCGTGGGATAAAATTATACACTCACTATGGCTAATTACTACTGATTTATTTGAGAAACACTTACACACTATAATAAACTTAATTTATATACACACTACTTAATGTCTATTAATTTATCTACACTCGGTATAATAATTGTCCTAATTTATCTTCAACACTATTTATATTCACTTTCTGTTCACTCACTGTATACTGAAACTGTTTACCGATTCACTGTATACTGAACAACTCCTCGATTCACTCGAAAACCCGCTATATATACCTAGTCCCTCAAATCTCTAGAACTTTCGCGATAAACCATTGTATGGCCCGGTACATTTCCAGTCTAGATATTACCTGCGAAAGAACCTTTCTAGAAAGATCGCATTCATCGTTTGCGACAGGACCGGCTTCGGAATTAGTGAGTTCGTAACATTATTATTGTTGTCTAATTGTCGCCGTGTGTGTTCCGAAATTCTACAAGAAAGTGGATAGTTCAAATTGAAGTGTCGTAGACTATGAAAGAGAATTGGTAAAGGAAACTGACTACAATTTATTATTTGTAAATTGAAATATGAATTTAGGAAGAAAGTTTGAATATGAAAAAAGGGCGAGAAGGGCAAAGATTCAGAGAAAGAACCAATGTGAGGTGGGGTGATGTGAAATTAAGTGGAATGAAATGAGGAAGCGAATTTTGTGATACCTATCATTTGTTTTTTTGCAGGAAACATTTTTTTCCGGTATCGGCATGTTATGTTATTATTATTTAATATTCCTTTTTTTCCATTTGGACAATAATATGTAATTTCGGTTTCATTACGGTGAACATTTTTTGACAATTCCAAAAACTAATCAAATTTCCTCATTTTATATCATATGAACAATCTCAGCCAATCATGTCTACATTACACTGAAAATTTTTTGACAGCTCCAATAACCAATAACATTTCCTCTTTTTTTATCATATGAACAATTTCACCCAATCATGTCAACATTACACTGATAACAGACCATGGGCTGTTTTCACGTTGCTATGGACACATACCTATTGATTTATTTCGATTTTGAAGTTCCAAATATTCAATATTTGGAAATGTCACGATTTGGTTGTAATTCTATAATTGGTAGAAAATTTTCTATCCGAATAACCCTCGGACATTGATAAATGCTCAAAAATTTTATGACAACTCTCTCAAGCTTGTTGCTTGTAGGCAACAGACAACAAGCTTTCGAAATCTGTCATAAGATTTTTTCGAACAATTATCAATGTCCTTGGGTTATTACTACTGAAAATTTTTTGTCAATTCCAAAAACCAATCAAATTTCTTCATTTTATATCATATGAACAGTCTCAGCCAATCATGTCAACATTACACTGAATACAGACCATGGGCAATTTCCACACGTTGCCATGGATACATATTGATTTATTTCGATTTTGAAGTTTCGAATATTTAATATATCGAAATGTCACGATTTGGTTGTAATACTGAAACAAAAAATTTTCTATCCGAATAACCCTCGGACATTGATAAATGCTCAAAAATTTTATGACAACTTTCTCAAGCTTGTTGCTTGTAGGCAACAGACCTCCGCCTACGGCGTCGGTCTGTTTCCAAGCAACAACCTTTCGAAATCTGTCATAAGATTTTTTCGAACAATTATCAATGTCCTAGGGTTATTACTACTGAAAACAGACCATGGGCAATTTTCACGTTGCTATGGATACATATATTGATTTATTTCGATTTTGAAGTTTCGACTATTTAATATTTCGAAATGTCACGATTTGGTTGTTATACTGAAACAAAAAATTTTCTATCCGAATAACCCTCGGACATTGATAAATGCTCAAAAATTTTATGACAACTTTCTCAAGCTTGTTGCTTGTAGGCAAGCCAAGCTTTCGAAATCTGTCAGAAGATTTTTTCGAACAATTATCAATGTCCTTGGGCTATTACTACTGATTGTTTTTTTCACTTGTCAAAATCTGACATTTTGGTGGTTTCAACCAATAGCAATACAATATTCTAGACAATCATTCGGTATTATACTGACTATTTCACTAGAGTAAATTGATAACTGGCAATTTTTTGACGTTTAATATATCAAATCTATGTGTATGAAATTATATGATTTCTCAGTTTTTCTCTCGTGAAATAGTCATGTCGAATACCAGTCAATTAAAAATTTTGTAAGGTGAAGTTTTTCTCTTGTCGTATTCAAGTTTGTTGCTTTTAGGTAATCCAAAACCACTCGCCTGACGGCTCGTGGTTTTGTTAAAAATGT
>CAJUYH010005745.1:0-22241 GCA_910591685.1 Galerucella tenella | reverse complement strand
CAATGGTACGATTGCGCACGGCTGGTGTAAACCCCGAAGTAGGAATGAGCCAATTGAGGTTGAGCCTATGGAAGGAAGCGCTCACTGCGCTACCTCTCCTGCAGGCAGCCAACGATGCAATTGAACCCAGGTTTTTGTTTAACAAACCCTACAAAATTCAAATAAAACAGAACACAGAGCCAGATGCTGCAAATGCAATACGCATATATACAGATGGTTCAAAAATGAAAGAAGGCTCAGGCTGTGGAGTTAACTCGAGAGCACTGAGCCTCAAGATTAAGTGGGGAATGGGAAACAATACCAGCGTGGTTCAAACAGAACTGGCTGGTATCTCAATTGCCACAAAAGAACTAACCAGAAGAGGAATTTCTGGCAAAACCATAATAATCTGCAATGATAGTAGACAAGCCCTATTAGCCTTGAACAGACAACGTGTTATATCGAGGCTAGTACTAGAGTGCCACCAAGATTTAGCTGACGTCTCGGCAGATAACAACATTATCCTGAGGTGGGTTAAAGGGCACGACAGGAGTAAAGGAAATCGCATTGCTGATTCTTTAGCCAGGGAAGCCGCTGGACTGAAAATTCTAGGACCCAGTGACACCTACGGCCTAACGACTTCGACAATTGCGGAACTAGCCAAACGTTACACCCATGCTCAATCCCTTAAGAGATGGGATGGAATCAAAGGATGCAGTTTTGCCAGGATCACCCTGGGCGACCCTCTGAAGCTGGCGCCGAAGAAATATTTGGCGATGACCAGGAAAAACCTACGTTTAACAGTAGGATTTCTGACTGGTCACTGTCAACTAAGTAAACACCTCCATACTATGGGGCTAGTGGACACACCTCTATGCAAGATGTGTGAACAGGAAGATGAAACTGTCAGGCATATCTTATGCGAGTGTCCGGAGTTATCGTCAATAAGAGAGTGTGTATTCGGTGAGTCTTGGCCTACACCTGCCGATATAAAGGAGATGTCTCCCAGTGACCTGTCCACCTTCCTGAGAAGGACAGGATGGACAATGACCTAGGAGGACAACTCCTCGGGAGGATGTACAATGGGTCACATGTGGCCTAAGTGCTGTGAGCCTACACACTCACCCTCCCTACTCTACAGATACAGATGACCCTTTTTCTATAGATTACTTGGCCAACAATCCAAATTACTAAGGACAATTTCACATTACCTCCAGAAGCGATGACTCCAGAACGGGTTAAGTTATCGGCTTCGAATTTTTACTGTGCAATATGTGTGAGTCCTGGTTCTTGTTCAACATGTTGCCATTCTTAAAATTTGTTTACATTCTACATAAAAAATTTATTAAAATACCACTTTTCCCAAATTTATGTTGTAATAACTTTGTCGTTTTTAAACTTTTTTTATCTGGTAGCTTACATTTGTGATGATTCTGATTCCGGTAGTATTATAATCATATTGGGGAAAAAATGTCTAGTGCACTCTCTTATTTTTTGGCATAGAAAAATTCACATTAGTGGCTTGAAAATAGTAATTGAGCTATAAAAATTTGTGCCAAAATACTGCTTTTGATACCGAGTCCCACAAAAAACATTTAATCAAAATCGTTGAAAAATTAGGATTTTACAGGGGTGCATCCAAAAATAATGGGTCACACTGTATATATATTTGCAATAAGCAATAAAATAAGGCATTGAAAATGTGCACCATTCAAGTTGGTTTGACTAGACTAGAAGTTTTCGACAATGAGATAGGAAGAACCACAACCTATATGAATGACTTGAATTTTGGCTCACTTTTTTGAAATAAAATTGTTCCGATCTAGCTTCTTTGCTGTTCCAATTTGCTGTAAATCGGTCGCTAGCGTGAGGAAGATAGAACACTAGTACTGTGTTCTCGCTTGAAAGGCTTGTAATGTATTTGGAATAATCCAATTAAAGAAAGGCTGTATTGATTAGGTTGATCTCTGATTTTTGTCTTGATTAACGTGAAATCAGGTGAGAGAATCCATATCAATGAATATTCAATCCCTTCCAATGAAACGTGTACTAATATATGAAGCAAACTATGGATCATACTTTCCATTGAAACAAACATTCATTTAATAAATATCACGTGCTCATGATGAAAACAATGTAATTAAACACCGCTAGAATGGTGGTCGTAATTACATTTCTACAATAATTAAAGCAATAAAACAAAATATAGTGTTGTGATATAACACTGATGTACGTGACACATTTTGGCGTGAAGTATAGTTGTATAATGAATTTTCATTATTAAAATAGTCGAGATTTTACGAAACTGAATTCAATTTATATAGACATGTAGCCTTAATGGACGACACAGGACACTAACCTGCAGAGTGAACAATTAAATGTTATAAATTCAATTACAACATGTGTTGTGGAACGCGTTTTCTTCCTACACGTGGCTCCTGCCACACAAACACGTCACTATGGCCACCCTTGAATTTAAATCCTTCGACGGAATGCTCGGGCGCCAGATTTAACGTGGTTTGCTCCACGGCCCCTTGACCCTTAGCGTCAAGAGTTCCAGATAGCCTCAGATGGAGGTTACGGAAAATTCCAGGGGTCTTGTTGAATTTACCTACACAATTTACCTCTCTGTCTATCAAATTTACAACACAGATGTTTCAAATATCGATCCTTCAGTTAAAAGTTTATGGTTGATAATAAAATTGAACAGAATTTTAATCCTCTAGTCTATTAATACTCTGTGGTCCTTTTATTTCTGAATCTACAGGGATAAGCAAGATAAAGGGGAAAAATATAGTAGCGAAAGAACGGTCGAGGCCGGTCAGATTATCAAATACAACTTAAATCGACCGGGTAACCGAACAAGTTGTGGCTAAGCCTCTTGCAAGTTCGGGAAGCCCTTTGGATTCAAAGGAGACACGGAAACCTACTGAAATGCGCTAATAATGAAATATGTGATCCACGGAACGGTGATAGAACGTCTGAATCTGCCGGGTAATTAACGAGTTATGGCTAAACCTCTTGCAAGTTCAAGAAAACCTTCGGATTCAACGGAGACACGGGAAGTTACTGATAAAACATATAGAACCACGCAACGAACGTCTAAATCTGCCGGGTAATAGAACGAGTTGTGGCTGAGCCTCTTGCAAGTTCAAGAAACCCTTAGGATTCAACGAAGACACGAGAAGTTACTAATGAAATATATAGAACCACGCAACGAACATCTAAATCTGCCGGGTAATAGAACGAGTTGTGGCTAAGCCTCTTGCAAGTTCAAAAAATACCCTTGGGATTCAACGGAGACACGAAAAGTGACGGTCATAAAGTAGAGTGCTAAAAGAACGGATCAAATCTGCCGGTTAATCGAACAAGTTGTGGCTAAGCTTCTTGCAAGTTCGAGGTACCCTTTGGATTCGAAGGAAATATTAAGAAAACTATGATTCAGACAATGAAAGAAATAACTTGGCCCACGAGGTGACGAAAGAACGGTTTGAAATTTAAATTGTAGCTTCACGGAAATATATTCTCGTACATGCCACTAACCATCTAGATAATATAATAAGTGCGGTCGTCGTATTTCATTGTTCTATGAAGTTTTGTGTGATTTTCAATTATGAATTCTCAGAAATCTAGCATCAGAACTCCGATGTATGGTGAGCCACGCTGTATGTGTCTCAAAACGGGGAGATGGTGTGGATTGTATGGGTTCGGTGCAACTTTAGGGTCACAGAAAGGGCCTTAGGTCTCCAAGCTGACGGGTACAATTTACTGCTTCCACTCCTTGATAATCTAACCTGAATAGCTTGAGTTACAAAAAATTGTTACCCGATACGAGATTGGGGAAACATATTCGAGAAAAGTGTAGCAAATGATAACGATTAGGAAAGAACTTCAAATAAGGCAAAACAAAACAAGTGAAAAAAAAATTCACTAAAATACGAAGCTACTGAAATTAATTGAGAGTGTACTTTCACTGATTCATGACAACACAGTCCGTTATTATACTAAACCACTACTTCTTCTTTGACTCCAAAGAATGAAGGATTGGACTGATGTAGGAGAAGTCCTTAATATACATAAATTGGGGATATGCTTTTTGTTCTAAAACTATATGTATATATAATTTTATAACTGTTTTATTTCAATTAATCCCTAACTACGCCCATGGTATCTCCCTTGGAAGAACCCATGTCCCCGCTAATGGTACAGACATACCCATGGCAAGCGAATTTCCTCTTCTCTTTCTAACGAAGTTCGTTACAACCACAACGTTCCCCCAATCATTGTGCAACGCGGGAACTCGCAGTACCCCTTCTCATAAAAAACAGATTTTCCCGGCAAACTCAGTCGCATAGTACCTTTTGCCCCGAGAACGTGTATATGGGGAAACATAAGAAAGCCGGCACAAAGGGTGTGGCAGCTTCAAAAATTGTGCTGCTCAAAACCAAATAATATATGTATTTGTCTTTAATAATTACTATAAACCTAACAGTGAATGATCTCTAAATCTCAGTGGAAAAATCCAAATGTGCAATGTTTGTATAAAAAGTGTATAAAGAACATGTAAATAAATCAAGCTAAGCGAATCTCAATGCATTTCATTTGGGATACAAGGGAAGGATACGATATCGTCACCAGCATCCTATAATTAGTGAAACTACAGTCCACTTCCATCATAAGATTTGGGTGGATAAAAAAAAACCATCCCGAATCAACACTTTTCTCTTACACTCGTGCATAAAATGTGAATTTTTTTGTTTCGTATATGCATGAACAATTCTTTTGTAGTCTTTTTTTCAAATGTCATTCTTATCAGTCAAGAAAAGGTCTCTCGCCGCATAAAGAGCAGTAATATTTTTCATGCTGGTGGTAAGGGCAAGACATTATTTTTTTCAGTGGCCAAAAACTAAGGATTTTATAGCATTTTTTCCGGAACAATCCAATTGTTTTTTTTTTTCGTCAATCTCAATTTTATTTCAGTTATTCAAGGAGAACATGTCATAAAAAGATTATACTGGCAATTTCAAGAATGAAATAGCTTCTAAAAAGCCACCTACATATATTCGTAAACATAAAACTACTTTTATTATACCATTATAGCGGATATTGTTATTGTTTATTTATCATTGCTCTGACAAATACAATGCGATTCAAATGATTCACGACAAGCAGTTCGAATCTCGGTTATAAAATATTTAAAAACATGTATTGTTCGGAAATCACAAATTTGTAGTCCATTGTTAAGCTGCAAAAGAGGTTTATGTTGAATTATTTCAAAAAAGTGGGACGACGTGAGCAAAAGATGAAGAATAAACTAACAATTGAGATTATCGGAAAACAATTATCAAACAAGCAATGGAAATCGATTTGGTCTACTCATGTTTTTCATTATACAAAGTGGAAGTCACTTGAGGCATGAACTCATTTGTGACCCTTTGCTAACTCGATATTATTATAATAGTAATATAAAGTACGTGTTCTATGTAATGCAGCTCCTTCTAAATAGCTGGACCGATTTCGATGGAGTTTCAGTGTGTTTGAGTACTTGGTGGGTTTGAGTTCACAACTGCTCCCAGAAGGTAGCGTGTGTACTGGGTATATTGGCAGTAAGTGGCGTTCTAATCGAGCTTTCGCTGTTTTTTTACTAGATGGCTGGACTTATGATTAAATTTTGTGAAGATAGAGATGTCTTATTTAAGCCTATATTCGAAGGAAGGGTTGACTTCAAAATAAGGTGTCTCAGGTGTATCCTAGCTGTTGTGCTCACCTGAAAGTTCAGGCGGATTAGGAATATGTTGGAACTTGAGTGTTGTGGGGCACATCATGTTTCTTGAAAATGACGGCAGTTGTTTGAAATTGAGGTAATGTTGAATTTACTGAACGCTTTCCAACATATATGTCGCATTCCAGAGAATTAAAAACAATTAACAGGCTAAGCAAGGAAATAGTATCCTGATGATCTGGAAAAGAATAATTTGAAGGAAAAATTCATCTTGTTAGGAATAAATCATTTCTTGAATAATAATGTGACGGCGGCACTGGAAAGATTACACACGGAGGGAATACTTTATAGGTCAAAATTACTTTATTCTGTAATACAATGTTATCTTCTATGGAAAAGGGTTATTCTGCAGCATAGAAAGCTTGCAAATGTTTGTATAAAAGTGTGACAGGGATTTAAAATGGAAAATTTACTTTGGAAATAATGTACAGGTATGCAAGAAATAAATAGAAGACTGTGTTATAAATGTAACTTCACCACAACTATGTGAAAAAATAGAATATATGTGATAAAAATCGTCTCCACGATTACTTTTCAATGAAGCTTGATAATGATAAAATATAATTTGGGACTTACCTCAGCAATTCGACAGGAAAACTCGAGAAAAAGCGAGGTTGGCGTCGCAGAAAGGCAGCCGTTGACAGATGTCAATTGTCTATGCAGTCAGGTTTGGGGAATTGGAGGTGGATGATGAGGCGAGAGCGGGAATTGGAAAATTGGAAGAGCACCCCACGATGGTGATAGATCATGACAGTAGTTTCCTCGTTAATTTTTTTATTCTTAAGTGGAGGATTGTTTTTAACTTTTGAATTCGATTGGCTATAATTTTCAAACCCCAACTTCTCAACAAATCAGTAGAGAACGTGAACTACCAGTCCATTGATATAACTCTCAGCAAATATTTTTTGTAATTGTCTAATTCATGGAACTTATATATTTACAGTTCCTCGAATATTTTTCATTGTTCTCACCTATATCTGTCAAATGCGTTTTTGTTGTGTAATGGAGCGCGAAGAAGAAATTTGATTTTGCATATTTTTTGTCATATCTGTCGACCCATTTTGTTGGAGAATCAGTGTTTCGTCCAGCTACTCCAATTGTTTTACACATACGTACTTCTATACCTATGCTTTATCAACCGTACTAACTGCGTACATGTCCTAGCTTGCCACATTAAATATTTTTCTGCTTTTTGTTCACTATTATTTCTATCAAGTTGACGATCCGGTCAAGTCTATCTTCGTTACCTTTTTTCCAGTTGGTCCTAACTTTGTTGTATCACGAAGCCTCGGTGGCTGCTTCATATTAGAGGGCAGCAGTTAATGCAGAGATGGGCTAAACGAAGCGTCTTCTGCATGCCAGGGTCACGTAAACCATTAATAAAGACCTGGATACCGAGACATTCCATCATGTTTTCTGGTGCTGATGTATAAGCAAATCGAGTTGCTAGTTAAGTCGGGCGATATCCGCGTCATACTCTTGAAGAGTTTCGTCACATTTTTGTCTTCGGTTTTTCAGATGGATTGGTACAAGTATTCTAGATGTTCGTGTCCAGCCTCTTTTTCATTTGCTCAAAGTCATCCGTTTCTTCAATGGGTGTCGTCTGAAGCAAATCAAACACATCCCCATCAGCAGAAATCTTCTTGTCAATATAAGCAGATAGGTAATTCATAGCGGGAATCTTCTCGACCATAATAGCAGGAATTGACGAGATTAAGGTGGAAGTCCCGTCATTGTATAAAAATGATTCAGTGTCGAAGCTCTAACTTTCCAGTGCTCTTTTCAGCCTTCCAACCAATCCACTCTTCTTTCCAATTCGTGATTTTCCAATTCTGATTTTAGCTCCGTCACTTTCAGATCACTCAGTCTTTCAGCCATATCTACGTTATTTATCTATATTACCCCACAACTGACACCAATGTTATGTTTTTCTTATTTGTTCAAATAGTTTTCACGGTAGGATCAGATTATAAAGACACTATGGCTGATAACTATTGTTTAATTTATAAAAAAAACTTATGCACTACATTGTACGTAATTTATATACACACTTTCACTTAATGACTACTAATTCATCTTCACCACTTAAATATTACACTAATCATATTCACTGATTCACTAAATGTTTACTCACGTATACATCGTCTCACTCATTCCCAAACCTTCCTGAATTTACCACGCTTCTTGTGTGCGTGAACAGTGAAGGATTTACAAATTTTCAAGGTTTAGCTGAATAGTTTTTTCGCCCTTGCCTCAACAGTTGTCATATCATACATTATTTTTACAATGCAACAATTTTATTGTAATTGCACGTAAAATAATTTTTCGGTACATTTTTGGGCTAATCGAAGCTCAATCATGTATGGGCGGGGTAATGGGGTATTCACTAGATTATTCATTATATTCGAATGAAAATCGAAAAATTACATACAAACCGTCCAGTTCGTAGCCTCCAACCAGTAGTAAGACTGGCATGTATGGGTTGTTAGTGGGAAGAGGGGCATATTTTTTACAATTTCACTCTTTTCACTCGTAAAAAGTGTAGGCAAAGGGCGCAGAGGCGAGAGGGCGATTACTGTTTGAGGGGCGGCGAACTAGCTGTTTTACTTTAGAATATGGAAGACTGCTACTCTCGGAATGTGCAATGACAAGTGAGAGAGAAAAGTCATAGACAAAATTTGTTGCAGACTTCTATCTGTAAGACATCAGAAAACCGTCTTAGAAAAATCTTTTTGATTTCTATGAGGTAAAAAAAACTTCGTTCCCCAAATTTGCCGCCCCCAAAATCTGCCGCTCGAACCTACTCAGCCTGTTGAAAAATCCGCCACTGTGCGTGAATACAGTAGTAGGTACCAGAAAACTCTAGAAAACAAACCCTTCGCATTCGCCAAAATTTATAGTTTAGCGATAGGGCCCGCTCCTGTAGTAGTGATCTCGTAAAAATATATTTGATTCGTATTTTTCTCATATTTTTTTGTAATTTTCATATTCCATCCATTGCTTAACTATGTCGCTTTGTCTATCATAATCCTTGTGAAATTTTTCATGACAATAAAGCTCATGAAATTGTCATGTTTATTTATCGTCTTTCTTCTATATTAAATGAATGTTAGTATTCAAAAGGAAATTGTAGCTGTATTGATGGTATCAAGTTTTATATTGAGTTCACAGACTAAGGAGAAATAAATATATCTTGAAAATGGAGCAGTTCTAACAAAAGACCTTTCTTTCACAAGCATACTGACACAAAACAAAACGACCCCTGCTATTTGATTCCATAGTTATAAAAATAAAACATTCTTAATCTCATCTGTCATTGCCACAGCAATCTGGGATTCGTTAGGAGCAGGTAGTTCAAATTTTATGTGTGTTCACGCTCGACTTCATTTACATTTTCTTTTATCTATTTCGTTACATCTAAGCAGTTATGTGAATTATCTGGAAAAATTGGGGAAAATTAAGTGCTAGGGAAAAAGGAAATTGACGACATTTATGGGATACTTCATTTAGATATATTATATTTCAAAATTGTGGCAGGTATTAATGATAAATATAATGGGGGATAGTGAATTGCATTTGATACAACTAAATCGAAATACTTGGAGTTGAAGCAATTAGATAGAAAATGGAATTAAAGAATTAGGAAGAAAATAATATTTGCAAATAATTTTTTCTACTACAGAAAGCGAAATAAAAGGCTTGGCGTATGGTATCTATTTTCTTTTAATATTAATAAATTGAGAAAATAATGTTAATAGGAGAAATCCAAGTGGACAAGCACATTAAAGAATTAACGTTAAATCATACTGTTAATATTTTTGATAATAAAAAGTCGTTTTCCATATTATCATCACTACAGACTAAGCACTTTAGCTTTTTCATAGTTAAACGTGGCAATATCGAATGTTCACGACTGCATTCCTTCCACGGCTTCAGATAAACTTGCCAAAGTATATGTATGCATTCTTTTTTCTCTTATTCTTTTGGGAATCAATCCACAATAATGTTTTTTATTTCTTATTCCGACGTTTCGGTAGCGTTCCAGCTACCATTGTCAAAATTAACTAACGAAACGTCGAAATGAGAAATAAAAAACATTATTGTGGTTTGATTCCCAAAAGAATAAGAGAAAAAAGAATAATAATGCCACAAGGAACTTACAGAAGATATGTATGTATATTGAGATGACATTCACTGAGACCTGAAAAATCCACTTTTTTCCCTTTATACTACACAGTTTTTGATGTCTCACTTCAGGATATTTGCATTTTTCCTTGTTCCACTAGTTTGAGCTTCCTGAGGTGCCCATTCAGGCGGCAGTGTTCTGTTGAGACAACGGTGCAACGGTGAGAAAACTTCATCCATATCGCCATTCGATATCACCAAAGGAAGTTTGCCAGGAATATATCCAAGAGTCTGACCTCTGGAAATATGTTTGAGATTTTCCACCAGCTCTTAAGCAGGCCAGTTCCGCCACTTCACCTCAGTATCTCAAATGGCCATTAAATGGAATTCTCTTTATCTCTAGTGCTGGGAACGATTTAAGCCTAAATGGTCTGGAGGAGTTTGAGTTTGAGGTGTTCTAACCTTTGTCCGATTTTTAAATTTTTTCAACTAGAACACTATATTTATCATCTTAGAGACCTTTCGTTTGATAAAAATACTTACACCGTACACCCAGATTTTTTATAATTTTTGCTCTTTTATTTTGATTTCCTGTCACGATAGAAAGGTTGTAAAATCTAATTTCGAGATTCACGTTAAAAAAAAGCTCCGCACAAATTCCAAATTAATTCTTGATTGAAAAATTTTATACTCGTGATGTATAAAATTCTCACTACTTTTAGCTCACATCTCAAACTTTTAGACGGTGAAAATATCGACTCTACAATGTTTCATTTCTTATTTAAAATTCAAAGATGAATACTCAGCTGAACGAATTCGAATCGATTACTTTTCCGGATTCCCGTACATTTCGTGCTTTTATAGAATCAAGTAATTTTCAATCAGCACAGTCATATTAAAATCGCAGTCTCGGTAAATTTCATTACCCCATATATGAGTTTCCTATCGCAGCTTTAGATCGAACAGATAAAATCAACGCGCAGATACTATAGGTCGTAGATATTTTAAATGCTATAAGGCTGGTGTAATAGGCTTATACTTTTTTGAATCTCCAGCGTAGTCACTTCAAATGCAATACTGATCCCGTCAACTGTCATCTGATTATGGGCGATTACAAAATTTTAGCAAGCTATTGTGATGTTTTTCTTATTTATTTAAACAGTTTCTACCGTGGGATAAAAATTATACACTAACTATGGCTAATTACTATCGATTTATTAAAGAAACACTTACACACTATAATAATCTTAATTTATATACACACTACTTAATGTCTATTAATTTATCTACACACGGTATAATAATTGTCCTAATTTATCTTCAACACTATTTATATTCACTTCTGTTCACTCACTGTATACTGAAACTGTTTACCGATCCACTGAACAACTCCTCCATTCACTCGAAAACCCGCTATATATACCTAGACCCTCGGAATTCTAGAAATTTCGCGATAAACCATTGTATGGCCTGGTACATTTCTAGAAAAGTCTGGATATTACCTGCGAAAGAACGATCGCATTCATCGTTTGCGACAGGACCGGCTTCGGGACTAGTGAGTTCGTAACACTATTTTATACAAGACAGCAGAAAACTTTTGTTATTGTGAATGGGGTTCGGTTATTTCTCCAGATATGTCTCCTGACCATTTCCTTCCTATGATGGTTTTTGATAGTTTGACGAAGTTGAAAAGTAACCGTTAATAGTTGGTAACGTTACAAGGCTGATATGTAGCAAATAACGGATGGGGTTGAACATTGTTATAACAACCGAATCCGTGTCGTTCAAGACTTTTCTGAATCATTTTCCACAGAAAAAATCTCAACAACGTGTTGTCATGGAACAACTTAACATTATTATGAACAACGTCAGTTTTTGTGCTCTTTGGAAATATTGAAAGAATTATGTGCAGAGAGAGTTGATTTATTGCCAAAAATAACTCAAGAACTATATCAAAAAGAATATGGATATGGAAAACCATGTGGTTTGGCATACCAAGTCTAGCGATGTGGACGGGGCTAGGAAAGGAACTTTACTATAATATGGGGCATAAACAATAGATCTGCAGAGGTCGTAGTGGAGAGGATCTTATGAGCACATAAGCCATATATTGATCTTAAACCTTAACAAAATATGACTTTTGAAAGACCTACTATATCCCAAAAACTAGTTAAAGAACTTAAATGTGTTTATGAACACTTTGATCCAGGAGATCAAACTCTGGAACATATTCAAAATTCAGGGTGCGGGAATCTTTCTTCTCGCCCAACATAGGGATAAATATGGAGAATATGCTTAGTGGGGTAGCAGTTCGTAGCACAATTTTGTGAATTCGAGCGACAAACAGAATCGCAAGGACTAGAATACCAGGTAACCTCCTCCTATAGTCGTACTGCATTTAAGGCTGCTGCGTGAGGATTTGTAAAAGCCACTGACCCATCAAACTGTCCTAGTAGATTGGGGATCGGTATCTAAATGTTAGTTACAGTGGGAGAAAATGAAAATTAGATAAATTTGCTGTAACTTTGAATAGGTGATTATATTCACCTCAACTTCCTATGAAAATCAACGTTTTCATTAAGAATTCCAGATAATTTATGAATAATCTTTAATGTAGGTGAATTAACCTAAGATATAAATAGTGATCTCAATATCACTTTGGCAAATATCCCCAGTTATAAATTGAATCCAGATCGTGTGATCCTAACAAAATCTGCTATATTACATGCGAATTAATATTGTCGGTGGAATGGCAAAATCAGTAGTTGAGGGTTTAAAATCAATATTACGTTGAAGCTTTCATTTTGTGTTTTCTTCAAGCTATTTCAAGTTCAATCCTTGATAAAGTACAGCCCGAAGATTCTCAAAGTTATCAGGCAAAAAAAGTTCGTACTAGAGATGCTCAATTAAATTGAGATCAGGCTAGCGAGCCGACCAAATCATTCGTCCAACATCAACATCGTTGAGATATTCGCTTATACCTATGCGACATTCGCGGTAACACTCAAAATATATCAGGAAACTCCCTTTCACACATTCACAGATCACTTTCAAACCCTTCGAATTGGCAGTATAATAAAATCAATGCAGAAACAGAAAACATATCCCGTGACAGTTGACATTTGACCCTGTTGCTGTTGCAATCCACAAATGGGAGAATAGATTTTCAATTTTCCCATAAATAAATACTTGGTGATAATCCCAATTATTGATTCAATTGACAATCCAAAAAAGAATGAAAGTGATCGCATAAAATAATAGCTAAAAGTCGTTGAATCTAATTTACTTATATTATATTATGATAGTAGGAGAACAAGTGATACTTCATGTGCTCACTACGTTTGTCAGACAATCCATGCGGGGCATATAGGTACTTTTTTCCCTCAAACGTTAATAATTCAATTCGGAATAAAAGGGAACTAATTCTTCAATAAAGATAACAATATTGAAATTTCACTGTACATTCTATTTTTGGTATCGTTATCAGGGATACGTACTTGTTTGCCCTAAGCGTATAAGCACATTATTTGGAATATTTGTTTTGACAAAATTTCCACACTCGCCACTCAGAACCTGAAGCTTAACTTATTCTCGCAATATCGTGACATACTATTACTGCTCTACAATAAGTTGGCAAATGACGTAAATTACTGATCCAACAACTGAAAGTCTCATTGAACATACACTTATGAAATTTGCCAATGTGTCAACACATGAAAGTAAATATAGAATTGAAAAAAGTTTCGTTCCTATAGTATTTCCACTTCCAGCTTCATTAGGATGAGGTTACTGTTTTATTTGAAAGTGGGCTGACATAAATAATATTTTCTTTGGCATTAAATGTGGAGTGCTAACATTTTTTCTGGGCGACAGGTGTGGAACGAACAATTACCGGTCTGAAATGATGCCGGTGTTTTATTATCAAATATTTCACTCACATGCTCCTATTTCTAAAAATTTCGTGGGGGTGAGAAGCTTTCGATAACTTATTGAAAACGATTTTCCGTTCAGGAAAATGAACATTCAAAGTTTTGGTATACAGCATCTAAATTGAAATTTTCAAAGGAGAAATATTTAAATGAATTAGGTATTTTGTAACAAGGTTTGGATTTAATTGAATTGGAAATCCTGTCTCTGGAGATATGAAATTTGTTACATTTTCTTACTTTGTTGATTTAAAATCATTGTTGGTCCTAGAGCTTGGAAATAATCAAGATGGATGTTCCATAAATTGTTTTAGTATTCCATCAGTAATTTGTAAATTCATGGTAAATTATATACATCCCCTGAGTCTTCGTTGAAGACAGGATGAACCGTTCAAATAATATTAAAATATATATTTCCGTGAAAATAATTTTTTTCTATTTCTGTGTTGGGCAGGTAGCTTCACCACGTAACAGATCATTACGATAGTCAGTGATGTGAAGGCTTAGATTGAAATACATTTTTCGAACGTTTTGAATAAACTGCCACCGGATTTATGAATAAACTATAACTCCTTTTTGCAAAGAGGTATAAATGAATACTTATCGTGCCAAAACGTATCCATATTTTCATAGCTCGTGCAAGCATCGGAGGCCCGTAGGGTCAATCAATATATTTGCTTTCTTTCCTTCAATCAAATATATTTTGAAGATCTGTCAATCAAAATCAATGGTAGTGAAGTTTTGGAAAACGGTAATTTGAAGGTATTATTTTCCTTTTTATGAAAGATCATCACTTCAGAAATGAGATCACAAACCCTTGTATTATTTCAAATGTTCCTGAGCTTCCTTCTGTTTAATTGAAGGAAAGTGGTCAGTATCCTCAATAGCTCATTCACAGCTCAGTTAACTCCTGGCACTCAGTTTCGCAGACAACCTCAGCCCATTTTGTATATCTGCGAATATCTTCTGAAATACAACCGCTTTCCCTCAGTAATCCGCGTATAGTGATCCAGATTAATTGAGAAACTTTATTGAAAATTATCATTGCCGATGACAACTCCGCTTCATTAAAACACAACAAATGAATACTTCAACACATATATGCTCAAAATGACTTCCAATAATTTCACTCAATGTGTTGTAATAGCTCTCAATTCTCAATTGACATTAAAGCTATACGAGAACATATATTATATATTCATATGCCTACCTCTAGTTAGCAGGGAAAACATTTTTTTATCACAAAATCTCATACATTTTTCCATGATTTCCAAAATTTAATTTCCGACTGAAATTGAAATCAAAATTCTCTACGTTCCACTACCTGACCACCGCATATAAATTTTTCCTGGTCATTTATATAACTGATATGAGTTTCATCAACTCCATCATTTTGAACCTTTTTTTGTTCTTTCTGTTGACTTTCACCGGGTCATCAAAAATGATAAAGTGTACGATTCACCTTGTTATTTTCGCCGACGAAGCTCAAATTACTAGGGTTCTGTTTAAACGTGAATATTTTGGAAATTTGAGTGGCAATCCTTTTTATTATTACAAGGATAATTTCGTTATGATCTAAGTCTATGGTAAATTTATAACTTTCACCAAATTAATCAAACAAATTCAAGATCCCAATTATTCCTACTTCATCCCAAAGACCAATAAAGTTTGTTCCTTCCCTTGAATATCTGATATATCACTTTGCAGTTTTTCCAAACATATCACAAAATAAGTTACACTGATTATATTAACACTAATTGCGGAGTAAGCAAAAAAGCGCCATCCTTGATTAAATCTTTCCTGGAGAGTGTACTTCACTGGATCCCATTGATATGTATGGTTTCATTCCATGATCCTAGGAACTGACTTGACTTGACTCAAGCTTGAGATGCGATAAAATCATAAAGCTTTTCGGATTTTCCGTGAAGAGTCGCAGTATATCTGATGAAAAAGTAAAAGTCCTAAGTATTTATAATAAGAATGACCCAAGAGTCTTTCAGAGTTTCCAGGTGATTATTTATTATCTGCCAACAAAATAAATACGATACTGACACGGCTAATACTTTTATGGCTTTATTGCATCTCATTATCCTATCTCAGAACATGACAGCTCCCTAGGTCGTGGAAAGAACTATAGCAGACTATGATACTGTCATAATGTCACTGTGAATGGGAAAATTTGAAACACTGTTTTGCAGTCTCAAACTTCAAATTATCATTGATTGTCTAGTTGAATTTTTCCTTTAATGCTTGATAGGGACCATCAAAAATTCATAAATATTTATTTATTCCTGATGACTACTGAAACATTGAAATGAAAACATAAAATGGATTGTAGTTTGATTTCCTAGAATAATTTACAAAAGGGGGGATAATTTTCCTATTCCCCGTTACTATAATAAGCAGGAAGTGTATACTGACTATTTCACGCACTTGTTAAATGAACCAATCAGGAGCTCTATTCAAATACGGATTATCGATAACACCAAACTTGATTGCGGATTCTAATTGGCCTGTTAAGTTCGGTGTATTCAGATTTGTGTATGTGACAGTTGAGCGTCAAATATAAATAATGCCGCCGTGCACGAATTTGAAAATAAGAAGATTTGAGTTGAAATCAATCGAATCAATTGATAAAAAATGTGAGAAATAATAGCCATCAAAATATTACAATTATTGCAAGTACCGGGTGTTCAAATAATCAAGCTTGGAGCATTGTGAATAACTTTACCATTTATAATTATAATTGAGAAATATTTGAGTACGTTATGTTGATACTGGTTTATTCAAATATAAATTTTGTCAATGTTTCTTGTTTATTACACTATATTCCCCCAATCAACTTATTATATCAAGTTTTCCGCTAACTTTCTCTTATTATGTCAAATTTCAGATTTCTTACCTTTCTAATCAAACTCCACACGTGACTGAATGAATCGTATATTTTTCACCCCAGAACTTGACTGATTTGCTTGAAGCAACTGTTTTGTTATAAAATAAGTTGACAGACTTATCGCGAAAAATCAATCACTTGTGGTATGGTTGAAATAATAATACTCTTTTTGGTGTGCGTCATCGTTTGTGACGTCTATCCGGGCTTTCGGCATGTCGTTTATTTTATTTGCTATTTTGACATATAGCTAACCTTAAATTTGATAAATAAAATCATCAGGATCGTATCCAGCCAAATTCGAAAAGGCTATGGAATTAATAATTATAGTTGAAATAATACACTTCTTGGTGTGCCTCATAGATTGTGACGTATATCCGGGTTTTCGGCATGTCGTTCATTTTATTTGCTATTTTGACATATAGCTAACCTTAAATTTGATATAAAAAATCATCAGGATCGTATTTAGCCAAAGCCGAGAAGGCTATTAAATTAATAATTACCAGCTTCTTTTTTTAACTGAAAATACTTGAGAACTTTCAAAATGCTGATGTTTTTTCGTGTATCAAGGTATATTTTTGTATTATTTAGATAAATATAATAATAAGATTAATATTCACTTCTCATAAACAATAATTGACCGTAAGCAACAAAGTACACACCTGACAAGAACTGTCAGTGTGACAGTAGAAAAAGACGTAAGACACATTGCCGCTACGAAAGTAACGCCTTCATAGTATCTTGAGCTCCCGATTGATAGGTTGCGCTTGCGCGTAATCTAAACATCAACCAATCGAATTTTTGTTGGTCAAAGATTAGGGTAAACGTTTGCAATACATTTGAACGGTTCATTATAGTGATATTTTGATTAGGATTAATCACAGACCTGCCTCTTTTTCTATTTCTCCCTACGTAATGTGTGAGAAGGAGATTAACAATCGATGACGCACACCAAGAAGGGTATTATTTCAACTTTAGTAGGTACTATGGTTCATTCAATAGCCTTTTTGGTGTGCGTCATCGATTGTTAATGTCCTTCTAACACATAACGTGGGAAAAAATGGAAAAAAGGCAGGTCTGTGATTAATCCTCATCAAAATATCACAATAATAAAATGTTCAAATGTATTACAAACGTTAACTGTAATCTTTGACTTACAAAAACTTGATTGGTTGATGTTTAGATTACGCGCAAGCACAACCTATTTATCGGGCTTTTAAAATACTATGAAGGAGCTTCTTCCGTGGCGGCAATGTATCTTACGTCCTTTTCTACTGTCCCACTGACAGTTCTCGTCAGTTGTGTACTTTGTTGTTTACGGTCAATTATTATTATGAAAAGTGAATATTAATCTTATTGTTATAAGTATTTAGTTAATACAAAAATATGCCTAAATACACGGAAAAACATCGTCATTTTGCAAGTTCTCAAGTGTTTCCAGTTAGAAAAAAAGCTGGTGATTATTAATTTCATAGCCTTTTCGAATTTGGCTGAATACGATCCTGATGATTCTAATCATCAAATTTCAGGTTAGCCTCATGTCAAAATAGCAAATGAAATTAACGAAAATTAATGACCACGCGACGTAGTGCGCCGGCGTAAGAAATGTATATTTCACGTTCAGATTTCAAATGCGGAGAGCAAAAACGGTGATCAAAACGTGAACAAAGTGTTCTCGCCTCATCTATGCAATGCAATTGGTTGAAAACGAATTTATAATATTCAGGTCGGCCACAACGTTAATTATAGAGTCGAATTTACCAGTGTGCTATTCACATAGCTCACAATAAACATATTCCATTGTATTCTGTTTTGTTGATGTTTTGATTATTGTATATCCGATACCTCTATTACGTTCAGAGAGAATGGAAATTAATTATGTGTAATGTGTGAAACCTGATAGCTCTATCTATACTACAGGTGTTTTTTTCTCTTTGTCAGGCACATTGTTTTCCATCCGTATGTAAATATTGGCCTAATGGACATTTTTTTTCATCATCATCCTGATATTTTCACTTGGACTTTTGCTAGTTAGTAACTTGGAAGAAAGATCCCTTACCGGCCTGCAAGTCCTTTGGGATTTCCCCACCACTTCTTTCGCTGTGTTGACTATAGTTCCTAAATTTGGAATTTACAATTTTTCTATTGTGATACACTTTGTGTTTCTTGCGGTTGTTTCTGATGCATGTATTGTACTTCTGCTTTCATTTATTTCCAGACCTCTTTTTATTGCCTTTTATCGAGTTTTATAACTGCCCCTGTCATACATTTTCATCACTTGGGTATGCAATAATCTGTACGAGTTTATTTATAATCACTTTCGTGTACTGCAGGTCTTGAATCACACGTTCCAGGTATATATTGAGTGAGGTTGTATGGTTTAATTGAACGAGTGCATCGGAATGCAGTAGTTCCATAATTAGCAGATGTTTGGATTCATTATATTCATAGATGAAGTGTCAGAGTTTTACGGCTCCCCCCTCACCACTGCGGGGTGAAATTGGAATTGGGCAGAAATTGAACAGTTCGTTGCGAGAAACAATATAACATAGAAATAATAAGATGTGAAGGAGTTACTATGATGTGCAGTTGGAAACATTACCAAAAAAAACTTGGCAAAAGTGCATCATTCACGTTGAGAAAATTCTTACACAATTTCCTTTGTTTCCGCAATTTCTAATGTTTCAGGTGTAAAAATCAAATCCTAACCGCTATTCCTTGAGTTTTTGAACGTACCATCATTTTGGAAAACATTCATGTCCGATTTCACCATCCAGTTCCTAAAGTTAGGTAATACCCAAATCAGATTTTGGAATGACAAAATAGAATTTACGTTTCACCATGCGCTGAAAAACGCCCAAACAAAATAGAAAATACCCAATATTGTCACTCTCAAGTAATTCTTAGCGCGTGGTAAAACGAAAATTTCACTTAGCAATTCCAAAATCTGATTTAGGAACTGGTTGGTGGAATTGGGCATCAATTATATTATCTTCTGTGTAACTCACTTTAATTTGCTGTAAATATGTATTAATTTATATCAAAATTTCAATACGAATGGCTGGCGCTGGCTGGGTTCTTAAATGAAATAACCCTATTAATGCTCTACAGCTTTGTGAAAGCTTTAAGCCTATGTTTGACAATTGTCGAAGCAAATAATAGAATAGTGAAAAACATTCGGATACGTGAAATATACTCTCCCGCACTACGGCGATGAAATACTACAACTATAAAATATACATTCAGAAACAATGATACAAAATGGAGTATGTATCTGAGGAAAAAGCAAAATTTTCCATGTTATCACGTTTTCTCGACGAAAAACCATATTTCTTAGGATTATACACTATATGTTAAAATTTTACAAAACAGACTGGACACTATTCTATTTTTCAATAAATTGATTCTATCAACGCTTTATATTGGTAGCTTGACATGACTCCATTCTTGCAATGTGTTTAATAATTCAGGGCTCACGGATGTTAGGTTTCCCGTCTTTACCCGATTCTGATGATTATAATGAATACAATAGACCAAATTAATTTGGAGGACAACTGGTTTTCCACTATATTAATGATTAGATAATTCATCGTTGAAATTCATTTCCACAGACAGAAAGTTGAACATTCTCATAAAAAGTAATGGGAAAGTAGCTTCATAATATGAGAGAGAAATTTTCAAGAGATAAGTTTTATTATCATCCATTCCAGACGGTTTCATATAATACTACGAAGACAAAACTTCGAGCCGCCTTATAAGGACCTCGATTTATCACAAGGATTAAAACAAATATTTTAATTTTCTCACCATTCTGACTTTTCCTCTGGGAAATGTCTTGCCATAAATTAGCCATGGTGAGGTAATTCACCTGGATACCAAGGGTTGTTACTTTAAACTGTCTTGATTGCCAATTTTGTTAATATTAAATGAACATTTTCCAATATTCTTGATCACACAGTTGGAACATTATATTCCAGTCACCAATTACCCAGCATTAAACGAAATTCTTTAAGTGACTCAACCCTTTTTAAATGGAAACTACAGTATCCTTTATCACTGTATTAACAATGAATAAATAGTAGGTTTACTCTAGACTCATCCCAGTGCTATGTCCATCTTACTTGGTCTCCGATGCTACGCTCTCTCGGGATCTTCAAGCTCTCAATCGCAGATACCGTGTGTCTTTTGCAGTTCAAAGGTACAAGCGCAGTTAATAGTATCCCACATAGCAATTTGACATCCTCACATAATACCAAAACAAGTGCTATAAATAGATTGTGTTGCGCCCTGGTCACATGCTGATCAGGTTTTCAGAATGTGATGAAAGATGTCCTTATAAGATGCTGAGTATGTACCCTGCAATAAAAAGTTCAAAGTGCCAACAAGCATGTGATAGCACATTCTTTTCACATGCTACGCATTTTCTAGCTATGGGCCATCTGATATACAGTACATCCTAGGCATGTGTTATCGGCGTATATATTATATATAGTTTGGCAAGTTTATCTGTAGCTACGGGGCGTCGGTGAGAGGCAAGGAAAAACATGGCGTATATCTGTCAAACGTACAAATGGCGTACGGTACCTATTTTACCAAGTAAAACTGAAATTACAAAGGTAACTGACAATAGAAACGCCACTGGATAAATCAATATCAGTCAATTGACGAAGTGAGAGGGAAGAACATTCGCACGCGCTTGCCAATAAGAAGTCAGCTGGTCCATAAAAATCACCAATTATGTAATTCGAGTGTGTGGTCATTATGGTTTTCGTACAACGCTGCCAGAGCTTCAAAAAGCCCATAACAAATTTGAAAAAGTGTTCTCTTTTAATATTCATGAATTGGAAAATAATGTTAATAGAATAAGTCCAAGGAAACAAGCACATTATAAAATTAACGTTCAATCATATTTTTAATATTGTTAATAATAAAAAGACCCATTTATAATTATTATCACTACATAATCAGTACTTCAACATTTTTCATAGTTAAACGTGGCAATGTCGAATGGCTTCGACTGCATTCCTTTCACGGTTTCGGATAAACTTGCCAAAGTATACCTATCCGAGTGCTATTAATCTCCTATACATGTGCTAGTGTAGATGCTAGGCACATGCTATGGATATCTCGTATTATTCGCAGGACCTACGCATATCCATTACACTTCCTCTTACGAAAAGAATGTACTTTGCACATGCTCTTCCGAAGTTTCTCGCTTTCAATGCATATACACTTTTTAGGTGCTATGTACATGATAGAGAAGTTAACTTTTTTGTCAACCTCTTATTTTTCATTTACCATTCACCAATGTAACATTATTAATTATTGCAATGAAAAATCCTTGTTCTGGAGGGACCTCCATGCCATCTGATGCCATGTTGATCACGGCAACCCCTACGCCAGGTAAGTATAATTCTTAAGCTTTGGTCCGGTATTTGATTTCCGTGGTTACATATGAATCGGTGTAAAGCTACAAATAAAAGTCAGCGCCATCTTTCGATGCGTTTATGTATTATTTCGAATATGCTGAAACAGGATG
>CAJUYH010005744.1:0-22246 GCA_910591685.1 Galerucella tenella | reverse complement strand
CGTGAAACTTTAGTGTTTGGATCCTAAAAACCAGAGGATCTGACCACGATTTTTATGATTAATCATACATTACAAGAAAAATATTTTTTTTCAAAAATCGTTGAATCGTAAGTATTTATTAATTATAAACATTATTGAGATAAAGAATCATTAGTTGATCATACAGCATTTGAAATTTTTGTTCTGAGTCCTATTGCCGACACATAACTTACAACTATTTAGAGTTATGGAATATGAGAACTTAATGAATTAACTAAACTTTCCAGTATTCAAATTTTAAAGTGGTACTCAGACAAATTATTTTCAAGTTTCAATATTACCAACCTATGATGATATACCTACGTTATGGCAAACATGTCAAATGTTATGTATTGGAAAAATCCAATAAAAAATTTTTTTTCTTCACTTGAGCCATCACTTTTTGGCCCGATATTTTATACAAAAAACAGTTTAACTGTATCGCACTGTACAGGAGAGTGATCAACAACATGTGTTCTCGCTATCTATGAAAAAAATCCAGTTAGATTCTTCATAATATTGTTTAAATTACCACTTTTATAAATATATATTTGACAGGCAACCAGTTTGGATATAAATAATTTTAATAATAATCGCATACACAGATATGCAACCTACAAAACATAGGACAAAATACAATACTTAGTAGCGTGGTTGCCAGCTGTAATCTACTACTCGACAATCATGCTACATGACTATTATGATACGAAATTAAATATTGTATCAGACTATATTTTTAGTTAGATTCATTCAAGACAAACCCAAGAACATAAATGAAATTATAAATACATTTTATATATAATGATATCCTTATATTGCGTATTTGAAGAAGGGGAAACAAAAAATATATAATCATTGTATTCAGCCTTCCCCTCAAAAAATATCCAATACTTTGTAATCCACATCAAGTTATTCCAGAACGGGAAGGGAATATAATAATTGGATTCACCCTCTATAAGGGGAAGGGTGAATCCAATTATTATATTCCCTTCCCCTTCTGGAGGCAAATGCCTTGCCCTCAAAGGATATCCAATACTTTGTAATCCACCCTAAGTTATTCTAGAAGGGGAAGGGTGAATCCAATTATTATATTTTTTTCCTCTTCTTGAATAGATTGATGTGCATTACAATGCATTCATCCCTCTCATCCAATACTTTCTAAGATGAAATTCGAATGCAATAATTAATTAATATTTTAAAAATATCATGATTCTCACGTAATCGTTTACAGCTGGCAACCATGTCAAACATTACGCTAGAGCCAAAGAATACACAAGAACAAGAGCTGGGGTGAGTTCGAGAACGTCACACTAGTTGAAATTTTGCACTTGATTAGTGGGGGTAAAGGGCGATCGTAGTGCGACACTCCATCGAATAATTTCTCGAACGGATTTACCTTCTTGTGGTTGTTAACTATAACCATACTTTTTTAAATATTATTGTTCAACTTTTAAGTTTTTCTATTTTAAATGTAGAGTAGATAATATGAATAAAAAACGTGTCGCATTGATTGCGCTTGCATCGGGAAAACAGTTGCTTGAAGGGATAGGTACATTCCGACTCAGACAGCGAGTCAGATAATGAAATGGAAAACTCTTTAATATTCGAAATTGAGTCAAAAGTTGCAACCGCGGAAAAGAACACATCCAAGGTGTAAAGATTACTTTGAAAGAGTTACTCCCAGCTATACTTTTAAGGATTTTCAGATGAATTTTAGAATATTTATAACTAGCCTATTTCTAACATTAATGAATCTGGTGCCAAGAAACAGAAAAACCAGAAAATTTTTAAAAAACTCTTTAGGCACGCCACTCTACCAAAAATAAGCTTAATAATATTTTAAATTTTAATAGGAGGAAATTAATTTATTTTTAAATTAAAAATTTAATAAACATTCATAGTCATACTACATGCCAATCTAAATTCTAACCACAAAATATTCAAACCAAACTGACAGGTGCGATTTCTAACCGAGTCGGGACTGGAGAGGGATTCTATTTCACGATTCGATTACGAATAATCGAGTCGGCCAACAAAACTGATTCTATTTCACGCATGGCCACCTAGAATACAAGGCCGGAATCCTAGATGTGGCAACGTGGCGCACCTGTCAAATAGTGGGCCGATGAGAACGACTTGTAGGCCTACTACAATGGTGAGAAATATGAAATAAACCAAGCTATAGAACATTTTTAACGAATAAAAATCGAAATATTTATAGGTAGACTAAATAAAATAAAAATGCAAAAGGTAATTTATTGATAAGAATATAAAATATGAAGAAAATCAGCCTCTACCTTCCCCTACAGCTGACCAGACACCACCTTAAAATAATTATTTCTTCGCCTTTTATTTATTAACCCTTAACTACTAACGTATCAAATATGAAACGTTGTTACTAACTATACGTCTCACAGACGGCTATATTCAAAAAGGCACATACTTTTAAATTTCCATTGTTTTTGCTTTATGAACTATTTATTTGTTCTCTGTGTCATTGCAGAAGTGGAAATCATGCGTAGAAATGGAATAAAAATTCAATATTCAGTGGAAATCAGATTTTCTCGAAGAAGAATGGAAAATTCTGATTTTTTACATCGATCTTTTGAAGTACTGAAATCAAATTGAAATTCTTAGACAATGTATGAAATTATTATTAATTTGGATACAAAAAGAGTCGAACTAAAATCAAGCACAAAAATTTAGTCAAAAATATTTATTTTGAAAAAATTGACAAAACATGAAAATCAAGAATTTGATGCACAATCCGGACACATTTTTTTCGCACATTCTAGACAAATTGAATTCTGGCATTCGTAACAAACATATGCAGTTCTTCTTTTTTTTCGATAAGAGCAAAGGGAACAATTTTTTATTTTTTCCAATGTTTCGACTCTAGTTTCAGGAATATTATCAGAGACGGCTTCACTCTTTTATTGTTACGTTAACACTAAGTATACGTCTACGAGACGGCAATCTATCTTTCGCTAAAAATATCTTAAAAACCAGATGATGCACCACGATCAACTTCAGGCTATTGAGTGAGTGTAGTAGGGTGATAAATTACGTAGAAGAACAAAATCGAGAATTGAAAGGAAGGGGTCATTCGACGAATAGGATCAGGTAGTGCCGTCTCTGAGACGTATGTTTAGTAGTTAAGGGTTAATAAACCTTTATTAATACAAACTGAACTACATACAATAATATGGGTACAACAGAATTCTTGAGAAGTAATATAAATAGTGGGTATTTAAAATCATTTAACTAGATAGAATGTACAGAACTATTTTTTTTTCTTTTTTTACATTTTGTTTCATGATTATTATTTATATGTTTCTTATTAGCTTGTAATTTATCTTAAATTTATACAATTTAGACATTCTAATTTTCTAGAAACTTTGAGACTTACATAACCAGCTCTAAACTGAACTACTAAATTTGATACTTGTCAAGATGTTGTTAGTAAACTAATATCATAAAGAATATCTACAAATTCATGTGTGGTTACTTGTTCATCTTCTTCACGAATATTTAACAGCACAAGATTATTAATATTGAATTATATTGAATTGAATTTGTCCATATTGTGCATTTTTATGCAATAAATTTTGCTCTATTCTTACCTCGATGTCCTCGATTATCATTGATTCAAATATTTTTATACTACACCTTACATCTGGTTCATCATTGTCAAATCCGATCAGATATAAATATATACAGTTTGTTTGTTGATGACACTGTCACTTCTCTAAATGAACACTCAATTTAGATTTAAACTGTTCACACAAATTTAAAACATTCACTATCACATTACTGTTCAACAATTCCTCTTGTTGCTCCTGTTGTCTATCTAGTACCCTTCTTAGTATTCCAGGATTACTTCTTGCTGCTGGATTCTTCTTCACTGAAAGATATTTTGGGAGACTGGCAAATATTTGTGTTATTAGATTTTCCTTGTCAATATCTATCACCATCCTTATCCTTGTACACTTCAGTGAATGAAATTTGATGTTTGATTCCCACTTCCCAGTTTGCACGTGGGATACTTCTCAACCATTTGTTCTTCACCTCATTACTTTGTGGAAACTTGAATACTGTAATATATCCGTCACTGTTGGGAGCATAACTGGAAGTACAACTTGGTACCAAACATTTCACAGGCATCTACAACAAAATAAAATATTTAATAGTACATAAGTAATTAACCTTATTGGCTTAATTTATAAATATACTTCATTTAGGTGAGTCCAATGTGGGATGGCTTAACAAGAATCACAAATTGGATAATAATATAAAAAATAGTCTTGGTTCAAGTCATCTCTAAACATTTTCAATGAGTTTTAGAAAATTTCTAACCATACTTTATTTGATACAATTACCATGTTAAGCCTTATATTTTATATGAGTCCACAGAACAGAGAGTATGTTTACAAATTATACTGATGCTAAAATCTTTTTATTTTATATATATTATCAAATATCTTACCTCTAAAACTTAACACAAACAGAAGTCTTATGTTGAAGTTGTCAGTCTGTTAACTGCGAAATAACGAGCACCAAGTTCATAAACTTTATTTAAAAAGATTGTACACACTATTACACACTTCAGATCACCTATTACATATCACAAATTATAAACACACGCGCACTATAAACGAAAATTTAACTTTTATCTACTGAATTCACGGTCTCCCAATGATAAAAGTCCAACTTGATCGGCCCACTATTCACTGTTGCCAAATTTCAGCATTCCGGCCTGTATTCTAGGTGGCCATGATTTCACGGTTACATCGTGACAACTCGATCTGAAAATTCGATAGCCCATATGCAGTCGAATTGTCACTTTATTTCTTTTCGATCATTTTCTATCTGTTTTTAACTGAACTTTTTAACCTCAAATCATTTTTATGATTTTTGGTAGTCTTTTTTGGTATTGTTTATCTGAAATTTTTTGATGTCTTTCAAAGTGAAAGATGCCCATTGGGAACTCATGGTTTCCTTCATGGAAGAGCATCCCTCCCTGGCAACAGGGCGCTTTAATGGACCTAATGGGAGAGCTTCATTAAAAATGTTATGGGGCGAGCTTACCAAAAAATTGAATGCTTTGGGGTATGGTGAACGTTCACCCGAAAAATGGCAAAAGGTAAGTGCATTAATCACTAGCTATTCATACAATATATTGAAAGAGAAAATTTGCAGACTTGGACTGATTTGAAGTATCTGTTAAAAAAGAAAGCTTCAAATTTTAAGAAAGATATCAGTGCAACTGGAGGTGGTCCTCCAACTGAAGCTCCGTTGAACAAACATGAGAGGAGAGTGCTTCAAATTCTTGGTGACAGTTTCTATCAAGGTACAGGATGTTCAGAAATAGCTAATGAAATATCCATGGTAAGGACATTCATTTGTCGAGTTGATTGATTTTCGTTTTAAAAAGTGAATACAAAAAATTATATTTTATTTGTAGCCAAACACTTCTAATAATACAACCCCAAAACTCCTGTTCGAAGAACCTAATCATGACCTGAGAGAGAAGGAACACGACTATTCATATCAGCCACCCAAAAAAAAAATGAAAAGTAAAAGAAACATTGAAGACCAGTACCAAGAAACCATAACAGTTTTGAAGCAAATAACAAATACCATAACTGATGGGTTTGAAAAGGTTGCTGCCAGTATTAATAATTTGGCAGAAGTCATAGCAAACAATAAAAATTGAAAATAAATATTCTCGGCATGCATTTTCAACAATTTTTTAAAAGTTTTTTTATAAGAATATATATATATATTTTTTTTATTTTATGTGTTGATATATTGGAAAAATAATTATTTCTTTTACCTTATTTTTTATGGATACTGATATTTATTAAAAAATGTAGATAAAATTCATTTTTCTTATAATAAATTGTAATTTAATAGGTTTTGATTTTAATACTTTATCTGAAATATCTATTAACTAAGTTGTCTCTTGTCCGAACTCCAGCTTCATGGTTGAGATTAGGAATATTATTGGGAATATTTGGAATTTCATCTATATCATGAAAAATGTCTTCAAACGGAATGTTTTCTTCAATACACATATTATGCAATACTGCACATGCCTTAATAACACTACACATGAAGGCAGGGTTATAGCGGGCTGATCTTTCTTTTAGGAGACATCTGAACCTCATTTTGAGTAAACCAAAGCACCTTTCAACACAACTCCTCACTCTTGTATGACAACTATTAAAATTTGTTTCGGCATCATCCTGTGGGTTGAGAAAAGGAGTCATTAGATAAGGTTGTAGGGGATATCCACTGTCACCTAGGAACCAAACCAACTCATTTTGCTCATGGAGTCTTCTTATAAATTGTTGTGCTTGTGATACGCGCCATATGAATGAATCATGTGTTGATCCACCAAAGTTAGCAAACAAAGATCGAATTCGAAGTTTATGGTCACAGATAACTTGAACATTAATGGAATGGTATCCCTTTCTATTGATATAGTTATGTTCTTCTACTTTTGGTTTCAATATTGCAACATGAGTTCCGTCAACACAGCCTATCACGCCAGGAAAGCCCTGATTCATAAACTCCAATTTCAATGAATTTCGTTCTTGCATGGTGGATGGTAAGTAAATGTGATTTTCTATTATATTAGAAATAGCTTCAGTGACCATATAAATCGTTCTATGTACCATAGTTTGGCTCAATCCACAGTTGTATTCCTCTCCCAGACATCTTTGATAAGATCCTGTAGCAAAAAATCTTAATGCACATAAAACTTTGTTTTCAATGGTAACACATTTCCTATTGATTGGTTCATTCATAAATGGTCTCAGATCTTCAATTAGCCTCCTCACTGAACGTTTATTGAGGCGAAAAAGCTCAATAAATCTCTTTTCTGTTAAACTGAAAGGATCACTGGATGCACGTAATTCTTGTCGTCTACGAATTAATCGCAGATTTCTTTCTCGATTAAGTTCGGCCAATAGACCTTCATGGAAAATCGGTAACATTTTGATAATTCAGAGTAAACAAATGGAATATGTTCTTGAAGTTTTAAGATATCCCGCTTTTAGTTTTGACAACTCCGCACTGCGCAAGTGCACTGTAAAAATTCCGACGATTACCGAAAGGTAATTCGATCGTGGAATAGAATCAATTCTTATAACGATATCGAATTTTGTATCGCACTATTCGATAATCGATAGTCGTGAAACAGAATCCCTCCCGGTGTAATTTGAGCGACACTCGAGTGTCGCTCTAAGGAGTTCTCGGTCTGTAGGGGAGTACACAACAAGAAGACGCTTGAAAGTTCTCGGACACAAAAATAAGTGAATTTCATACTAATGCGATGTTCTCGAACTTAGCCCTGGTGTATTCTTTGCTAGAGCTTCTATGTCATTTGATTTAATTGTTTTCATACACATTTGTAGCCTGTCAAATATATATTTATAAAAGTGGTAATTTAAACAATATTTTGAAGAAATTCACTGAAATGTTGTTATTATTAGCGAGAAAACATGTTGTTCATCACTTTCCCGTTCAGTGTGATACGTTTAAACGGTTGTTTGTATAAAATATTTAGTCTAAATGTGATGGTTCAAGTGGCGAAAAAAAATCTTTTATTGGATTTTTCTCTGTCAATTGTGTATAACCCGCAAATTTTTCGACGGATAATCCTCAAAATAGGTGAGTACTATCGATTTTTCGCAAAATCACTAAGAAATTCGTGTGTCCCTATAGTTCACCGGACCCGAAAAGGGTAACTATTCTTTGAGCACTAACTATATTTCAGCTTGATTATGACAACAGAACCCTTGAACGAAAATTGTTTGTGGTGTGGTAGTACAGAAAGGTCAATTTTTGAGAAAGTTATAGCTATTTCAAAATAAAAAAGCTATTTTTTCGAAAATTGTACAAGTAACTTTCTTTTGGTTGGGTGAAAAATTTTGGAAATATTCTGTGGACCAATTTTTATAGGGCAGAATAAGATGAAAAACCTTCAGTCAAATCAAAAAGGTTCAGGGTAAAAGGGGGCCGATTTTGTACAGAATACCCCATATGTTTATAGGTCAAAAATAATTGTGAATATAGGTCTATTTTTTGCACATAAATATGAACTTTTGACTCAAAATAATAATTTTATTTTTTTAATAACTCTTCATACTCTATAAGAACAAGTAAGAAAAGGTGAAAATTGATGCAAAATTTCTGAATTATGGAAAAAAATGGAAAAAATGCAGAAAATTTAGCAACATTTCTTAATTCAGTCCTTTTTAATGAAGATTACAGATTGCAATTCTATATTTACCTATTTTTTAGTCTGATGAAGATTATAGCAGGTAGTGAAGTTGTCAATGAAGTTGCAGTGAAGCTATTGAAAAAAATTCATCATATTATACAATAAATGGTAAATATGAAAATGAAGTTTAAAGGAGTCGTCAAATTGCTTGAAGTCATTGTATTGATTTAGATCATGATAGATTTCTTATGCTTCAGGTAAGTTATGTATTTTAAAAATTTTTATAGGTATGTTGGATAAATTTAGATCTAAACACTTGATTAAATTTTAAATGTGTACCTATATTTTGGCAAGTTTATCTGAAACCGAGAAAGGAATGCAGTCGAAAACATTCGACATTGTCACATTTAACTATGAAAAAACGGAAGTGCTTACTATGTAGTAATAATAATTAGAAAAGGGTCTTTTTATTATCAACAATATTAAAAATATGATTAAACGTTAATTTTATAATGTACTTGTTTCCTTGGATTTATTCTATTAACATTATTTTTTCAATTTATGAATATTTAAAGATGAACACTTTTCCAAATATGTTAGGGTCTTTTTGAAGCTCGGCAGCGTTGTACGAAAACCATAATGACCACATTCTCGAATTACATAATTGGTGATTTGTATCGACCAGCTGACTTCTTATTGGCAAGCGCGTGCGTGAGATCTTCCCTCTCACTTCGTCAGTTGACTGATATTGATTTATCCAGTGGCGTTATACCTTTGTATTTTCAGTTTTACTTGGTAAAATAGGTACCGTACGCCATTTGTACGTTTGACAGATAGGCGCCATGTTTTTCCTCGCCTCTTACCGATCCCCTATAGCTTTAGATAAACTTGCCAAACTTCACATATCAAAGGCAGGTCCAAAAATTTTTGTACATTAGGTATAGTTAAACACTGAAATATGACAAATAACCAGAACTTGAAGTACAAAAACAACTATCAACAAGAAACTCCTAAACTAAACTTCACTTCCACGTTTAATGCAAGAAAATTTTTTTTTCATGCAAGCTGCTGTCCATTAATTCTCCTGCCAAAGCAAACTGCAGATACTAGATGTAATTTTGTGTCTATCTAACCTTATCTACCAAGTTCCTTCTAAGGGAGCTAGCGCCCTTTGATATGACACGGCTGACTAAGTTTTTGAGGCATTTATGAAAAACCACTGCCTACAAACCTTGTACATTAGATGATTTTTTTCTTGGTATACCACCTTATTCCTAGTAAGGGTATTTGTCATTTTTTACTTGCAAAACCATACAAGAAGTATGGTACCAAAGCATACACATCCCTAGAGTCAAGTACACTTCATTCAGTATGACATTTCATTTTGTTTTCATCATTTTTGAATGTTTTTATAAGCTGCAATTACTTAATATTTATTTGTGGGGTTTTAAATTGTACATAACCACAATAGTATATTGTGCAACAAGTGGGGAAAATTCATGAGTGATAAAAGTACTTTCCCCACATGTTGCACACTATACTTTTTCTACAACTGCACAAATTTAAAAAATACAAGTAGACCGTTGTTTATATTTCTTAGATAGAGGTCACATTAATAAAAATATCTACATAATATTATACTCTTATCAGCAAAAAAACTTGCCGCCTAAAATTTTGCTGAATTGCTACGTCAAATCGTAGATACATTCTTTGGTATGAAAACAAACTCCAGAACAGTTTTCCAAAAATGTTGAAAGCTTATATATACAGGTTGAAAAAAAACCATGTATTTGTAGTCCAATCTCTTTACAACCTGTGGAACAGTTCAAGAGATTTGTAGAGTTCACGCTCAGTTTATTACAAAGACCATCCTTTTCGTCATCTTTCAGTTTTTATTTCACCTTGCTATCTTGATTTTCTTGAAAGATACATAGGTACTCATTACAAATCAAATTAGTTCTACCAAAGCTAAATATTTGCCACTTTTTGAAGGCGTACGAGAAGCGTTATGGCTTGAATCTCTTTTAAAAGACATTAACTTCATAATCCTGGTTGCATAGCAACAGCTAATAATCCTGTTTTTAATAAACCATCAAAACACATTGTTATTTAATATCACATTACTAAAGAATAAGTCAATGAAAATGTGTTAATTCTAAAATATATTTCCACAGGTAACCAATTTGTGGATACTATGATGAAATCTCTCCCATTTCCTAAACTCAGGAAGTACGCTTCAAAATCGGCTCAGTGGAAATACAGGAGATAAATAGGTAATATAGTAAGGATAATAATAAGGTAATTAAGTGTTCGGTCTGGCTGGGGTTTTCTCGGGTGATCCCAATTCTTGCGGCAAATGTTGGATCATAAATAACTTATTCCCAAAGTATAATATGATATAAGCATACAGGGTGAGTTACGATGAACTGGGGTGATCAGTTAAGGGTAGCGAGCGGCCATTTCTCATAAGATATTGGTCGTATAGATTTAGAAAAAAAAAATTCATGATAAAAGTCGCCTAGAGAAATTGCTGGAAATTATTTTCGAATCTGTCAAACGTCCGCTAGAGGGCGTAACAACCAACACTAAGTAGGAAAATGGGATTTTTATAGAATTTTGCCTAATGAAAGTATATTGATGATATCATTTTTATATTTACTGACTATTCACCTACACTTTTTGACTGTAATGTTTTGTTCCATCTATCAAAATAAAGCGGTAGGGGAAGTTCAATTGTTTTTTTAAACAAACCAAGATTTCTCTCGTTTCGCTTGACCGATTTTAACAAATTTGGGCTCATATGAAAGAGCATAATTTACAATACAAAACGCTTACTTGGTTTTGACTTTTGTCATCGCCGCTAGATGCGTTAACTGAAATGGTAGCAAATTTTTGAATTTTTTTCAATAAAAACAAATGTAATGGTATATTCATTTTTACATATTTCAAAAGAGGATACATTTTTCTAAAATTCAATGAAAAAAATTAATCATCTACCTTTTTTTGAACCGTTGATATTGAACAAAATATAATTTCATCACATTAAAAAAGTAGAAAGCTTTCTATTGAAACATAAATTTAAATTACTAAATTCGAATCCTTTTCATAGTTATTTAGTAAAACAAAAACACACATCAAATTGAATAGTGATCTTTTTAAGAAATATAATGCACCACATAATTTGATTTCTAGTAATCCAGTCATGCCTCGTTTATACCGTCTTCCTAAGATTCATAAGGTTTATATTCCAATTCGACCTGTAGTAAGTTTCACCAACACTCCAATTTCAATTATAGCTGCTTTCATACATAATTTGATGAAAGATTTGACTCATTTTCAGCCCAGGTTCTCTGTAAGTAATACTTTGGATTTAGTAACTAAATTGAATACATTAAATATGTCCTTTAATAATGATTGTCTTATGATTTCTTTTGATGTTAGTAATCTTTTTACATCTGTTCCTAAGTTAGAAACTATACCTTTAGTAGGTGATTTGCTTAGATCTAAGTATATTAATGAAGTTACCATCACACAAATTTTAACTTTACTTAAATTTTGCCTTTCTCAAGATTTTTTTGTTTCTAATGGAAAGTTTTATCAACACCCTGAAGGTTTAGCAATGGGTAGTTGTTTATCTCCATTTTTGGCTGACTTGTTCATGAATAATTTGGAAGTTAACATAATTAACGAAAATAATAGTGAAATATTACATTGGTTCATATATAATAATCTTTATTCAATAAATAACAATACAAAGGAGTATTTCACAGTAAAATAAAATGAATAAAGGTAATGAGCGATAAGTGCTGTTCCACTTGTTGCTCCTAAATATAAAAAGGTTGATAAAATTATTACATACAATACATACATCACATAAAAGTGTACTTATAAATAGTTCCTAAAAATACAAATGATAATATAATATACTATTAAATATTAAATTTATAAATAATAACCGAATAACAACTGAAATAAAAAGAAATACACAACAATACAGAATATTAACAAGTTTCTCCTTGTTTATGCAAGCAGTACAATGTAACCTATTAAGATCATGATTTGTTCAGATCACATATATGCATCAAAATGGCGATGAATTAATTGTCTTGGATTCTCATGAATGAAAACTTTCAATGCATTTTTGAATTGAGGTGGATATATAGATGTTTTTATTCGTTCAGGTAAACTATTATAAAATTTTGGTGCCAAGTAATTGAAGGAACGTTGTGTTACTGTTTTCATCATATAGGGAACTAGGTGTTGATTTCTATTTCTTGTATTGTATGGATGGTTAGCTAGTAATGCTGTTTGTTTTGTGGTGTGATATTTTATAAGAGTGTGAAAGAAGTATAATTTTCTGATGTCCATAATATTTGTTTCTAGGTACAGTTGATTAGAGTCGTACTGTCGATCTTTAGAAAAAATGAGTTTTAGAAATCGTTTCTGACATATTTCTAGAAGGTGTATGTGTACGTTTTCGCTGCAGCTCCCCGTCCCAGTATTCCATAGCGGATATGCCTTTCAACTAGTGCGTAGTATAGTGTGTGCGTAGTATAGATGATTGTCTTGTTTTTATTAATGGTAATTCGACACAGCTAATAATCTTTTGAATAAAATAAACTTAATTTATCCTAACATCACTTCTACTTTAGAGATTGAAACTGAAAGTAAATTAAATTTTTTAGACCTCACTATTAGCAAATTTGATAAATTAGAATACAGCATATATAGGAAACCTACACAAACTGACCATGTCATACCGTCCTTTTCCAATCACCTTCATCAACATAAAATGGCAGCTTTTTATTGTTACATTCATAGACTTCTTAATGTCCCACTTTCACACTTTAACTATAATAATGAGTTGAATATTATTAAACAGATTGCTAGTAATAATGGTTATAATCCTGATATCATTAATATGTTAATTCAGAAAATTAAAAACAAAAAAGAACAAGACTTGACTTATCCTTCTGAAGAGAAATCTCTTAGATATTTAGCTTTACCTTTTCTGAATGAAAACATCTCTCAAAAAGTTTCAAAATTATTTAATAATAAATTAATAGATACAAGAATTTCTTTTAAGAGCACTAATAATTTGAGTAAGCATTTGGTTAATTCAAAAGATAAAATTGATAAATTATCAAAAAGTGGTATTTACAAACTTGAATGTAATGATTGTGAAGCTTCATATCTAGGTAGCACTTGTAAACCTTTAAAAGTTCGAATAGGTGAACATTTGAGTAGATGTGAGAATTTAGCTTTTGGTCATCATCTAAAATTTAACAAGCATAATTTTAGTCCTAATCGTAATTCACTAATTTCAAAAGAAGTTAATTCTGAAAATTAAGTTAGATTTTCTTGAAGATTTACAAATTAGTAAAGAATTGCAAAACAATAATTTTTGTTTTAATAAGCAAAAACAATTAAATGGATCTTATGTTCCTTTGCATAGACGTTTAAAAGATTGATTAGTATATCCATAAAATTTATCTCTATGATGATATTCATTTTTATCCACAACATTATCGGACTGATACCATATAGTTCAGTTAATGTTCTTTAATTGAAAATTTTTCCATATTTTTTAAATTACAAATGCAAGATTAGTTATTTGTTTATTTTAAATATTTCTGGACTCTTGTTGGAGTTGTTTTTTGAATTAGATTTAGTAATGGATTCTCATTAAACCCTTAATCTTTTTCTGGCTAGTAGGTGATTTGAGTAATGGGTTCTCATTAGACTCTAAATCAGATCTTTCTCAAGGAAAATGACTCACATTGGTTTTTGGGATGTTATTTGATACATAATTTGACTATTAGTTACTTAATAAATTTTTCTTTAGATTTAAATATATTTCTGTTAATAATTTCTGGAATTTGTTTTTACATACTTCATTATTTGAATGGTTATTGTGTTTGGAGTTTCTTCTGACTATTGATTGGTTATCTATTTCGAATTAGATTTGGTAACGGGTTCTCGTTAGACCCATAATTTTATTTGTTTTTGGAATTAGATTTGAATATTTAATTCTCATTAGACTTTAATCAAATCCGTTTTCTCTGTTTAGATGATTTGTTTTTTGTTATTAGAGACTACCAGACTACAATGTTTATTCATTAAAATTTGTTATTTGGAATTGCTCTCAGATAATTACTTTCATTGATTTACACAATCATTTTATAATTTTTAAATTAATTTATTTGCTTTTGGAATCTCTCTTGACCTATGTGTGAATTTTCTATTTTGAATTAGATTTAGTAATGGGTTCTCATTAGACCCTTAATCTTTTCCAGCATCTTATAATTTGATGGGTTCTCATTAGACCTTGATATAATATTTATTTATTTACAATTCTATTTAGGAAATTTACATATTTGTTTTGGGACATTGCCGAATTACTTTATCCTACAACAATTTTTGCAAATTTAAATGGGTTCTTTAATATTTACATTTACACACAAAAAATTTACAATGTCATTTTTATACTCATGTTGCATAACTTGAGTTCTGTGTTCACTTAGATTGTCATTTGTCATTTGTTAATTTCAAATTGAAGTAGTGTCACTTCAATTTCCGTTGTACTAACACGTGTTCGTGTAGTAGTTGAAGACATTAAATTTTAACTTAAAATGTTCAAAATTTAAAGACAGTTTACCCCAAGCAGGGGATTATTTTAAATTAATGTAATTTTAAGAAAGTTTATTTTGTGACGTTAATGTGCTGTCGACCTTTAATTAGGTTTCTTGTACCACATACCTGACGAGTAAGTAATTCTTTACTTATTTCTTTTATTACTTTATTACTTACTTGCAGGTATAGCACTGAAGATGGCTTAATAGCCGAAAGCGCTTTGCAATTTTAAAAATTTTTACACAGAATACTGCTATATTTTCTTGACATTAAAAAATGGCACGCCACTGTTTTGTATCAAAATAGAAATAATTTTCGTAATCACTTATTAGTTGCTAACAAAAAAAACCTTTGACTTTTTTCTTTTTTCTACCATAACTTGAGGCACATTAGGGGATTATCAAATGACCATTAAAAAATGTCTTCATGTTTTGATTATTAATGTACAGTGTGAATTCTGGATCTTCACCACAACAATGTTCATGTGTATTGGTGCCTGGCAACTAACTGACATTCAATTTTGAAAAAAATCCAGGACCAAATTCGTGAAAATTTGTGGGACTACTTCATATTTAACACTTCACCCTGTATATGAAGATCTAATATAATTGTTTCAGAGTGCATAAATAGACAGTTAGACCTGGCTATTTGAATTTTTTATTACATTTACCTAATATTTCCAATTGAAGATTCATTTTAGAGTCAAATTGAAAATTAGCAATAATGAAATGTCTTATCTTACTGTATAATAAAGTTTGGTTATTAAAAAATAAAATCTTTAAAATAAACAAAACAAGACACTTTGTGCTCCAGTATGGTAAATATGGTAATATTGCAACAGTGAATAATTCTGTCAATGAGCTGTATTTATATTTATATTTTCTTCGTAGACCAGCTCCTTCAATCGCCCCCAAATGTAATAATCAACAGGGTTATGGTCTGGGGAACTTGGTGCCCATAAAATAGGAACCCCGCGGTATCTCAATGCTGGCGTAAAGCAACGGCAAAATGAGGTGATGCACCATCATATTAAAAGTATCCCTACATTAGCGATTAGATCGGGTAAAATATTCTGCAAACCACAAAAAAGGGGTCCTATTGAATGAGTGGTACTACTATCCAACATTTGCAGAGAATCTTTGTTGCGAGCGGTATTCTCAATTCGCATGTGGATTTTCTTCGGACCAAACGTGCGATTCTCGCGTATTATTTATTCCATCTATGTAGTAGTTCATATTTTGTGACCATAGCAGCAAAGACAAACAAAACTGTGGAAATAAAATAAATTAGTTATCTCATCAAATTGTCAAAGTTAAATGAACAGTAATCTATAAGTGACAGTCAAGCCGCCCTTAAAGCACTTCAGAGCTATAGGGTGACATCTCGGCTAGTATGGGAATGCGGCGAAGAAGACTGGCGACTCGGAACAGTGTAACACTGGAGTGGGTCCCAGGTCATAAAGGAATGGCAGGCAATGAAAAAGCTGACGAACTCGCAAGAGTAGGATCGTCAACTCTGATGAACGGACCCAAACCTGCTGTGGGCATCCCTAGATGCTTAACGAGGTCATGGTTAAAAGAATGGTTGAGAGAACAACACAATAAACACTGGAAGAATACGACCAGACAAATACATGGGAAGAAATTCATAAAAAAACATCAGAAAGAGTAGCGAAAAAACTGCTCTCAATGACCAGGAACAAACTACGCACCATAACGGGGCTACTTACGGGACACTTTCCCACAAAGGAGCACCTAAACAAAATAGGGCTGTACAACGGAGACCTTACATGCAGAAGATGCAAAAACGATACCGAAACAGTTCTGCATATACTATGCAACTGTGAGTCGCTGGACCACAGAAGGCAGAAACTTTATGGTAGAACCCAAATGACTCCAGAAGACTTCTACAACCAACCAGCAATGAACCTGTATGAGCTAATACAGGGAACGGAATGGCTGAATAGGTTGTTGTCAGAACACTAGGAGTATCCACAATAAGCCCAGGAGGCTGAGGTGGTACCGGCGAAGGGACGGCTCCTTAGAGAAAAGAAGAATCTATAAAAATAAGTTCAAGCGAAGACAATCTCTGTTCGGATATTGAAAATGCAGCTTCCTGTGTAATTTTAAATATTTAATTCTGGTATTAATATTTTTTCTGATTATTATTATCGCATTAGTGCGGCAATGTATTCAAAAACGCACTAGTGCGGTAATATACGAAATTATGACACTGAAAATAGTGCAAATCGTACACGTTACATGACAGTTGTAGATAAAATAAATTATAGTTCACATATATTTTGAGAGAATAATATTTTAATAAACCAATGAACACAATAATAATTGTTATAATAAAACTAATGAATGGAATCTATAAGACTATAGTCTATTCCAAAATAATGATACATACAGTTTCTGATTATCTATTTTTCTACCTCATACCTATACTTTGGAAAGTTTATCTGAAACCGTGAAAGAAATGTAGTCGAAAACATTCGACATTGCCACGTTTAACTATGAAAAAGTTGAAGTACTGATTATGTAGTAATAATAATTATAAATGGGTCTTTTTATTATTAACAATATTAAAAATATGATTGAACGTTAATTTTATAATGTGCTTGTTTCCTTGGATTTATTCTATTAACATTATTTTCCAATTCATGAATATTAAAAGAGAACACTTTTCCAAATTTGTTATGGGCTTCTTAAAGCTCTGGCAACGTTGTACGAAAACCATAATGACCACACCCTCCGATTACATAATTGGTGATTTTTATCGACCACGTGACTTCTTATTGGCAAGCGCGTGCGTATGTTCTTCCCTCTCACTTCGTCAATTGACATATTGATTTATCCACAGGGTTCATAGCGACCTGGAAAACCTGGAGAACCTGGAAAAGTCAGGGAATCTAAAGATGGTCAGGGAAAAGTCAAGGAAAACATCATTTTCAACAGAAATAACCAAAATGTCAGGGAAATTTTCCCCCTACCTGGAATAGTATATTTCCTAACTAGTGCGGAAAGTTCCACTTTTCCAAACGAGTTAGGAACGAAATTTTTTCTAAGAGCGTGCGGAACATGTACTTTGTCGGTGGATAATATTTTGCTAGACATTTTTTCCCGCATTTCCGTTGATTATTCTAAATACCCTTCAGCCAAGGCTGTCGATTTCCAACCTCCCAATCTTATTCTCCACTATCTGCCAATATGGTAGCCGAAGACCGCCGAAAACTGTGGCCCTTATATAATTCGGGGTGACGCGTTCCCCTAAATTTGGTATTACCAATATAGAAGTTACTTTGTGACAAATGTGTATACTTTATTTTTGATATTTTGTGGCACTTTCTAAACTAAAATGAGTGCGGAAAAGTGTACTTTTCCACACGCAAGTAGAAAAAATAATTATTGATCTTTCCCTTTCAAGTTTAGATAAAATTATTGATCGTTCCCCATAAACTTTAACCATTCTTTTATTATTATTTATACCTATGAAATAAAAAGAGATAGCTAACTCAGACATGATACTAAATGTTTCTGAAGTAGAAATAGTAAGAATGTCAAACATTTCTTGTAGCAGCAGTAAAAAATGCATAAAATATAATTTGGCAAAGTATATTACCTGTTTTGACCCAAGAATATTTAGGGATTCTGTACAAATTGCAAATAAATTAATTCAATTCTTTTACGAGAAACATAATAACGAGTAGGCAAGCAGAAAAAAGTTTCTGTCAATTTAAAAAATTTGCATCTGATGAACATTTTCTAGGAGGAGCTAAAAACTACGACTACAATATAAAAATGACTCACAGAACATATAAAGACTTTCTCGAAAAATAAAATAAAAATTACCGGATTAAAAAGAGAAAAAGGGAAGCTGAGAGTAAATTCTATAATTTGGAAATTAAAAAGAGAAAAATCGGAAACGAATCAAATACTAGCTTGTCTTTAATAAACACTTAAATTAATGACCTAAGACAAACGTTAAGTACTATCGTTACCTAATATTTCTAATGTACTGGCCAATCTGCAGGGAATAATTTGTTGTTACCCCGCAGATTTTTTGATGCGAATTTGGGGTTTTTTGTTCTGAAGTTTCATTTATTTTTTTCGTATATTTTTTTATTTGTTCAATATTTTTGTGTGTTTATTCCTTCCAGATTTTTGGTTCAAATATTGTTTATAAAAATGAGACATATGTATTGGTTTTTTCAAACGTGATGCTTCTTCCCCGTGCACTATGGGTTTGAATGAAAATAACTTTTTTAGTGTGAGTGTGGGGAGGAGGGGGTAAGCTTAGAAAGAATTTTATTTGCCCAGACTTACTTTTTTACTAGATACCTAAAAGTGACTTGGAAAAAAAATTGTGGGTCAGGGAAAACCTGGAAAAGTCAGGGAATTTTATTTTGTAAAATGACTATGAACCCTGATCCAGTGGCGTTGGTATTGTCAGTTACTTTTGTAATTTCAGTTTTACTTGGTAAAATAGGTACCGTACGCCATTTGTACGTTTGACAGATATACGCCATGTTTTTCCTCGCCTCTTACCGATGCCGCATAGCTCCAGATAAACTTGCCATACTATACTTTCGACACGTGCCGCAAGATTGCACCACAATCGATCCAACGCAGTTTGGAGGTATATAAAACCATCAATTCTTGTTAAATCTGAAATTTCATCAGCCAATAGAAAGTGTCATTTTACCAAAAGGAGCATTTATCAAAAATTTTGAAATAACATTATCTATGAAATACCTAGCCCGCTCCGAAATTTTTCCTTTGATCATATATGCCGATCAAAGGAAAAAGTCGGCAAAGACAACCATCACTGAAATTGATTTTAATTGTATTTAATTAATATGTGGATAACATTTTTTTTTAAATTAGAATCTCCAAGAACAACGAACAAAAATGGAAAACAGACTGCGACAAGTAAAAGCAGAAAAACGGGAAAAAACGATAGCTACGAAATTGACAGAATATAATGAAGAAATATCAATACAACCCACAGAAGGAAAAGCATATTTTACAGGTAAATTAATAGATAAATACATAAATCAGTAAGTGTACCAGTAGATTTTGTGAATAAACACTCAAGAAACAGAAACCAAATTCCATATAAAATGATAAAAGACTACAAGAAGTGTGGCAGAAACCATGGAGTTAACAAATGCCCTGCATATGGACAAAAGTGCTCATATTGTAATTTAGAAAACCATTTTGCTAAGGTTTGTAGGAAGAAAAACAAAAAGGTAAATAAAATTAATGTTATAAATAATGAGGAAGTTCATAATGTAAATAATGAATACTTATTTGTTGGCAGTATTGAAATATATGTTATTTCCAATGAACATGAACAGTGGGTCACTTCTCTAGTAATTAATAATTTAAATATTCAATTTAAAATTGATACGGGGTCTATGGTAAATATATTACCTTTGAAAAAGTTTAACCAACTCATAAATAAACCTCACTTAGAACCAAGCGAAATTAAACTGCAATCATATACAGGTTAGGCTCTAGAAGTAATAGGTAGCTGTAATTTAGAAATCAACTGGAGAGGTGAATCACATGTTTTAAAATTTTTTTGTAGTTAATCCAGATACAGCATGCATCTTGGGCCTAAGCAGTTCAGGTAAATTGAATTTAATTAAGAAAATTGATCTCATAAATAATGAAGGCAATATATATGATAATTTAAAAAAGAAATACAGGGAAGTGTTCCCAGGTATAGGCTGTATAAATCAACCTTATCATATTAGTTTAGTACCGAATGCACAACAGGTAGTACAACCTACTCGTAAAGTAGCACTGCCACTTCAAGAATCTTTGTTGAAAGAAAGCTTAAGCGAACTAGAAAAATTGAATATAATTGAAAAGGTCAATGGACCTTCAGATTGGGTCAACGCTATGGTGATAGTGCGGAAACCTAATGGCAAACTACGAATTTGTTTGGATCCTAAAGATTTAAATGAATCAATAAAGAGAGAATACTGTCATATTCCGACCCTAGATGAAATAACAAGTAATTTAGCAGGGGCAACCATATTCAGTACCCTTGATGCCAATAACGGTTTTTACCAAATAATGCTTGACAAGGAAAGTGCAAATCTGTGTACCTTTGGAACACCTTTTGGCCGATATAAATTCCTACGAATGCCATATGGCATTAAATCAGCACCAGAAGTGTTCTAAGAGAGATTTAAAAGTTTATTTGCAGGTACAGGCACTGATGTTTATGTAGATGATGTCCTTATTTGGGGAAAAACAAAAGCCGAACATGATTTTCGCCTAGAAAGGGTGATTAAAATTGCAGCAGAAAAAGGAGTTAAATTCAATTTAGCAAAATGCAAATTTGGGTTACATAAAATAGAATATATGGGGCATATAATTTCAAAACAGGGAGTGTCTCCCAGTCACTCTAAAATACAAGCAATTACAGATGTCCCAGAACCAAAAAGTAAAGCTGATGTCCAGAGACTCCTTGGAATGCTAACTTATGTAAGTAAATTCATACCGAATTTTTCATCAAAAACTCAACCCCTGAGAGATTTGTTGAAAAAAGATAGTGAGTTTGTGTGGCAAACACAACAAGAAAAAAGTTTCCAACATTTGAAAAACAAATTAATTTCAGAACCAGTTTTACAGTTTTTCGATGTGTCAAAGGACATTGTAATTTCGGGGGACGCATCAAAATCAGGGCTAGGGGCAGTTTTACTGCAAAACCGACTACCTTGTGCCTATGCATCAAATGCAATGACAGAAACCCAGATGCGCTATGCACAAATTGAGAAAGAGCTTTTGGCTATTTGTTTTGGATTGGAAAAATTCTATCAATTTATTTTTGGCACACGAGTAACAGTAGAAACTGACCACCAGCCCCCTATTTCAATTTTCAAGAAGCCTTTAAACAAATGCCCAGCCCGTCTTCAGCGTATGATGCTGCAAATACAAAAATTTGAAATAAACTTGGTATTTAAACCAGGTAGAGATCTTTTATTAGCGGACGCGCTGTCTAGGGCATATAAAGAGGTTAAATTAGAAAGAGACTTACTGGATGACGAAATACAATCACAAGTATGTCTTATACAAGCAGAAATCAATATAACTAAAGATAAATTGGAGGAATTGAAAAGAGAAACTGAAAACGACAGTGAATTGCAAAATTTGTAAAAAATAATTTTACAGGGATGACCAAATAATAATAAAAGCTTGAACAATGAAATTAAAATTTATTCACCATATAAAAGTGACTTATTTGTAAGTAACAATATTATTTTTATAGATAATTGTATATTAATTCCTAAAAGCATGAGAGGTGAGATGCTGAATCGAGTGCACTATAGCCATCTAGGAATCAATA
>CAJUYH010005743.1:0-22249 GCA_910591685.1 Galerucella tenella | reverse complement strand
AAATACCAGTATTACAAAAGTTATTAAAGGTGGATACTTTTATCTGAAAAGCACGGTATTTATTATGTAAATGAGAAAAATTGTACATGTAAAAAAATTAAGTAAATAGATGTCAATAATTAATATTTTGTTTTTTTCTCCTCCCGATTCTTTTTTATTTATATTACAAAAGTTACTATTAATTTTCATCTCCGTTGGCACAGATTTATAGATATCAAACAATTTTTGGTAACTTTTGGAATTTGGAAATCAGATAGAAATATAAACTTGCATATTAAGTAGAATAAATTTGTTCAAATGTAAGAGTGACGAAAAGTAAAACTTTTACAGCTTATTTTTTTATACTCTACGCATATTAAATTTCAACAGAATGAAAGTATGTAGATCACTTCCGTCACTGTTTTTTTTAGTTGCAGCACGCAACGCAGTAGCGCTGGGATCGAACGCATATTGGTGGGAAGGCGAGAGTCGCCAATCTATTTCTTTTTTATAATCTGTGATTCTGTGATATAAGCAAAACTATTTTCCTACGATCACATAGGAAAGTGAAATATATCGCACTGTCTAGTTCTATGGAAAATGGCCTTTATTTATACGCGTACGGAAAAAAAAACTCATCCGTACGTGTACGGATAAAAAAGCTGTTAAATGAATTTTTATTAAGACTGACCACTGGCAAGCTGTCAAATGATATATAATTTTTAATTAGATTTTTCTATGTAATATCTGAATTTGAAGCGATCATTTTCTTGATTAAAAAAAATTTAGGGCGTGGTCGAGGATCGAACCCGCGTACTCTTCGTCAGAAGTCCGATGTTGTACCAACTAATCCAAATCACCTGTTATAATAGTAGGAAAATGTAATCATCTTGAAAGGTATTCATGATAAGTATGTATGAAGTATGATGAACAATGATAATTTCACTTTCCATTTCTATAATTATCCAACCAATTAATAATTGTAATAACCTACCTATATTATATAGTTAAACTACTTGAATTTTTGTCACTATTGATAGTTATTTTTAATTTTGAAATTAATTATGTTGACTTTAATTGTAACATTTTGTGTATTAATATGTCAGATGTTGATTACAAATTATTTGGTGAAATTATCACGTGATCGTAGGAAAAATACTGTACATTACTCGTGCGAAATTGATTTTTCACACCTGATTGTCGCACTCAGATCATGCCTCGTGCTACAATATTTCCCACTCGTGTGAAAAATGTCACTTTCCGCACACGTTATGTAATATACTATTTGTGGAGTACGCAGCAAGGAAGGATTTCTCCAAGCTCTTGAAACTGGCTAACAAATCGGTCAATTATTAACCATTTCAGTCGCAGGTTAGGAGATTAGGTGGCTACATCCCATTGCCGATCCCTCCACTTAAATCAATTTTTTGTATAAAAAAATTGGATTGGTTCTCAAAACTGTATCAAACGAAGGCTGTAAGGAAAATTAAATATTCCTATCGGTCTCGAATACACTTGTTTATTAAAAAAGTGTTTCCATTACTGAAATTGCCTATTTATATGAAACCGATCTGCCAACAATATGGAAGAAAAATCCGAAAAGAAATGAAATTTCAGTCTTTATGGTGAAGCATATTATTTAAATTTATCAAATCTATTTGGGATGTTATAAGAAGGTCTGTTCGCCGTGTAGTCTTCTCTTTCCCACAGCAAAGCAGCGCTTGTACGTCGGCCTTTAGATTGATGACATCACTTTAGGTTCGCATGTATATTGAAATAATACGGTGTAGTGTGTGCCGTTTGTGACAAATTTTGTAAAATATATGAAACGTTACTTCTGAAGCCAAGTGGGATTTATGTTTTGGCTGCAACACACTTGTCGTTTTTGATTAGGTACGATGAAATAGTATGTTTTGTGAGGCTGATACATTTTTATTTTTCTCTTTTCAGGCATTGAGGGATACTTTATACAACCTAAATAGTCTGTTTGAAATAGACAGAGTAATAAAACCTAATTTAACATGCAAAACACTTAAAAGGATTTACATTAGGTATAATTCGAATCTTTATTCTTTTATTTATTAACCCCACCCTGTACAATAGAAATCCGATTATCGGGTAACTTGTAATTGTAAGCATAGCCGTACCATTAGGTAGGGCTGTCATAATTGCGACAAAAATCACGTCAAACCGGTCTAGTGATATTGTCCTTTCGAATTGCAAACTAAAATTGCAGATATACTAGCCCCGTTTAACTTCGAACTGTAATTCAATGTCCTTCGTGGCATATAGCCAGGGAAGTAGTTGTTGCTTCTTACTGAACGTCATTGCTTTTTGATTTTCAAAGACTCTGTAAGGCCTTATTATTGTTAAAAACTCACTGATTCAGAAGCCGGTCCTGTCGCAAACTATGAATGCGACCTTTCTAGAAAGGTTCTTTCGCAGGTAATATTCAGACTGTTCTCGAATCGTACAATGGTTTGTTCACGAATGGTCTCGAATTATAAAGTATACGCAGAGGTGGTATATTCAAGAATGTTCTAGAGCTACAAAGAACTACATATACGCGAGTTTTCGAGTGAGTCGGGGAGTTGTTCAGTATAAAGTGAATCAGTAAACAGTTTTAGTATACAGTGAGTGAACCGAAAGTGCATATAAATAGTGTTGAAGATAAATTAGGACAATTATTATACCGAGTGTAGATAAATTAGTAGACATTAAGTAGTGTGTATATTAATTAAGTTTATTATAATGTGTAAGTGTTTCTTCAATAAATCAATAGTAATTAGCCATAGAGAGCTTATAATTTTATCCCACGGTAAAAACAGTTTAAATAAATAAGAAAAACATTACATTATACCATTACCTTTAACAGGTACAGTTGATGTTAAGGTAACTCAAAATTTGGCCTATTTCACTCTCTTTACAACATCTTTACTTACTCTCGTGCCTTCAAGTCTCTGTCTATTTGTCATTTACCGCTTGATTAGTACTAGCAGAACCACCTTGTCCCCCTTTGTTAATAGTTGGCAACCAAGCTTTTTCACAAAAAACTTGAGACAGATGTTGACGGTTGTATCAACTTACAACTTATTACGAAATAATTTATGCCAGAATGGAGGAAAAACTCGACAACAGACTATCTATAGAAATCCTTCAAGTTGAGTTCGGAAAGGGCCCTCAAAATATTTAATTAAGAACGAAGATGAAAGGAAGTAGGAAAACGGCATACGAAATCTTGGGAGTTAAAGTTAGTGGTCTTTATACTTCATAGTGGCCATCTGTTGTGTCTCTCCTGTGGACAACTTTCCGAAGACATTTGCATAGTAATTTCGGTCCTTCTACGCGTTTCTAATGACACTTTGGCGGAAAATGGATTATCAGAATAGCAGTATCTATGTAATATTATTTACAGGTTGATATTTCTCGATTATTTTGATTCTTTCGTGTGTGATATTAGAATGATTAAGTGCAATAGGAAGGACCTGATTGAAAGAATAAAAAAACGTTGAATTCAAAAACTCAAATTTAAAATAAAACCAGAAAAAATGAAATCAAAGTAGACAGAAAAATCAAATCGAGAATGAAAAATATGCATCGGGCGGCAGATGGCTCGCACTGTCGATGGTAGGGATAGAACGAGAGACGCGCCAACAGTTACTACTACGAGAAATGTTTTTATTAGCTGTAATCCTGTGATTGATTGAATTCGGGACTTTCTGGAAAATCTATACGTCCATTGACTTGCTTGATATTGAGAGCATCGGCGTAAATTATAAATTGTCATCTTATCACATCACAGCTGAAATATTTACTGAAAATAATTTTGTTTAAATTTCTGGCTCAACAAATTAATGTTTTTTCTCCACCCTATATTGTAAACAACGCATTTTAAGACTATTTCAAAGGACTTTAGTTACATGTACCAAAAAGGTATCGATTGCGCTTGACGACGGGCCCATAATTTATAATTTATGCCGTATCTTATTTATTTATAGGAATATTATAGTATATTATACACCAAGGTGGTGAAGACTATTACTATTGACCTAGCACCAAGAATAAGGTGCGAGGTTTATAAATGTCTTCAACACCCTGGTGTATATACACTATATATACACTACTAGCCAAATTAAAGACAAAAATTAAAAATAATTCACAAACGCACCTAGAGAAGCGTTTACTCCGTTGTCTGGCTGACAAGTACTCTGTCAGTTTTGGATATTTTATGAACGTACTGGTTATGTCATCTTTCATTTTTGGTTGAGCGCGAATTTCAAACTAATGGCATTTTTATTCAAATTATTTGATCTTGATAGGTAATTTCAAGCAGCAAATATTTTAAAGACAATTTCCTGAGTATATAAAATTATGTTGCACAAGTTTTTGTTGAATTCCCTGAGCTTTCAAAATATTTGAACTTGTCCATTATTGACCTAGGTTAATAATATAAAATTATTATTCACTGATAGAGAAATTTTACTTCTCAGTTGGCTAGAAGAGGCAATAATTGTCAACTTCACAGCTAGTAGTGGGAAATAGTATATTAAAGTATAAGTGGATATTAAGGTCTTTAAAACACGCGCGATTTTTCGAGCACGACGGCGAAGCCGAAGTGCTCGAAATAGAGCAAGTGTTTCAAAGACCAGTTATCCACGAATACTTTACGCTATTTTTTTTATTGGTGCACTTTGAAATTATAAATACTGGTTAGTACTACAACAACAAGAAATGGAAATCATAGATGGAAATAAGAACTAAATGTCAAATGTTGTCAGATCAATAATAAAAAAATTGTCATTTAGAAATGATTTAGACCATAGATTTAGACTTCGTTTCTCGAGTTGTTGATGTTGCCGCGGTAACTTTAAAACACGCGCGTTTCTTAAAGTTCGATTTAAACACGCTGAGGCGTGCTTTAAATAGGTAAAATGGTTCACCAATAGGAAAAATAATATTATTACCATTATGAATATTATTTAATAAATTGGGACAAATGTTTTCTCGTTTTCTCTCAATTTGTATGAAATTTTATGGCAACATAATCTCTCCATCTCTAGCCAAGTTTTTTGTTACTCTTGAAGTAGTGGAGCACATTTCTGGCTTCGTTATTTCATGAGAAAAGTATTGAATTGGATTAATAAAAATCTAAGAATAAATTTTGCGGGAAGGAGAAAACGGGATGTAATAGTAATTTACGTTACAAGACGGGAAAGTAGTGTTTTTCAGGTCGAGACAAGCAGATTGGTGAGACCTGAAAAACACTTATTTTCGGGTGCGTGACGTACAATAGTTTTTTTAAGACGGACACTTCGATATACATTCAATTATTTATTTTACTTTTTATAACAAAGTGATTAACAAAACTAAAACCAGATAAAATAATAAGTTTGACATAAACGACAAATTAAAAATCAACGACAATATATCGAAACGTTATCACCATAGTAACGAAATCAAGGTAGATTGTATTATAAAAGATCGATTGGGAGAATGAAAACAAAATGGACGTCAGGGACCGGCAAAAGCTTTTTCCGGTCCCTAACGTCCATTTTCCGGTCTAGATCGGAAAAACGTTATTTTCTGGACAAAAAATTGTCCAGAAAGTGTATATTTTCTGTTCGGTCTTGAAGAAATATATTTTTACTTGTCTTGAACTTTATTGCCAGCCCTCGCTATCGCTATGTCGCAAAATCGTTCTCGACTAGTAAATGTTACTAACATCACAGTATAAATAACTATTACAATGCTAAATATATTTGTCGCGTCTCACGTTAACTCCTCAACAATTTTTTTAACTTCCACACTAGCAAATTCTAAGGGTTATACAATCACAAATGAACATGTTAACTGTCGACAGTGCTGCGGTGTAGCGCTGGGAACGAGAAAAGCAGCACGGTTTAGTCTCTTCATCTTAACGCGGGGGTTTGTAACTTAACGCTTCACGAAACATAAGCAATTAAGTGCATAATTTTATTACCCATAAAGTGGGAAACTTATGCTTCCTTTGTTAAGTCAAGACTCTTTTAATATGTACTCACTTTGGTGTCTGATTTATATGATTATCTTCAGCCTGAAATATTTACAGAGAATTCATCAACTTCAATCCAAAGACAAATACTTATTGGCATTTCTTCTCTGGGACAAACTACAAGAGCGGATGATGGCGATCATTAGGCTGAAATCTAAAAACATACGAACCCCTTGTGATGCCTTTTGGCCCAACATAACATAAATATTTAAAATAAGAATTAAATTCCCCTGATCTTATTTCAACAAAACGTTCGAACATTTCATTATTATATAAATATAAATAAAAAAAGGTTATTGTCAGATCAAGCGTGGTACAAGACAACAACAATTATATGTTTATCTGCTTTGCTCGAACTTGACCAGTTATATAAATATACATTCAGTATTGATCAGAAGAAGAAGTCGATACAGAACACTTGAAGAAACTATTCTATATAGTTGAATAGTCACCTACTAGTAATTAATTAACCATTACGTATAAATATGCTATACGGCTAGGTACCTATGCATAGTATTAGCTTAGTATGTAGTGTAATGTATTTCATAAATAAATCAAACATATCCCAGTGCTAGAAGTAGTTGTTTCATTCCTCTTGAGATGATCCTCCAAGTGACCCGAAACACCACCTATTCAGAGGCCCTTCCACACTCATAATCTATGGAAGTATTCATCGTATCGTCGCCATTACATGGCGATGCTGCCATTGTTCGAGAAGGACATAGATACTAATACAACTGGAACAGTGATAGATTAACCCAAGTTTCAATTGAGTTTGGATATCATCGCACCAAAAGAATATAAACTGAGAGTGAATATCATAATCCCATCCAGGCCAGGTAATCATGAAGTCAGCCATAATCTGCTTGAAGCTATCGGTAATTCTAGACTGGGGAAAAACTGTTAAAAATTCCTATAGGCTGGTGAAAGACAATATAGTGTCTCTAGAATGTTTGCGGACATGAAGAGATTGCATGTCAGTTAGCTTGAGAAGGCTCTAAAGGAGACTTCAAGGGATTGCATGAAGAGAAAGGGTTGATGGGAACTGGCCTAGAAATTGTCAGAATATTATCTCTATGCAAAGAAGATAGACAAGGAACTATCAAACCAAAATGAAGGAAGGGGTGAAGAAAAGTGAGGAGAGGAGGAAGAGAATTAGGAAGGGAAAAAGAGAGAATGTTGAAACTTTATATACCTAGCTGATCTCGTTATTCATGCATTACATAAACTAACATAGTGGTAGTAGATGTGATTCGAATCACTCTTAAGTAACAATTTATAAATAATTTCAACTAATTTAATCGAGATTTTGTATGTTTTCCAGATTAACATCTGGAAGTTTTGTTTTCACAATTCCGAGCATCACTAAAATTAAAGGTCCGAATAAACAGGTGACGTCATCCTACCCTAGGGACACACTGATCGGACAGAAATTACCTTTTTAACTGTAGGCGGAAGAATGCCTAGAGATTTCTTGAGAATGGGCGGGTTAGAAAGAAGATTGAACGATCCCTCAGGAATCCACTCGGACTCTGGGAAATTGTAAGTGTCTTTGAATTGTTTCTGCTCTCGTATATATTTCGATTTCGTCTTAGGAGAAACACAAGTAATTAGGAATTGGGGTGATTTTTTAAGGGATAGTTATGTAGGTACATTAAACACAGAATTTCAAATTATTTATTTGCACAGAGTTTGTTTGTATTGTAACGGTTTCAATTCAACATAATGTTATCTACCTCTAAAATATATACTTTTTGAGTGACCTCTATTTATAAGTATGTGAAATTGGAAATGATATCAGTTGTAATGAACAGAAAGTACACTTCATCAATAATTTGCTGAATATAATATTGTCTAAAAGTACAATATCTATTGTTTATTCAGCAATGTGGATTCAAACAAGTAAAAGACCAAAGTAAATAGAGAACAAAAAGCGATTTTTATTAACAAATAAGCAACAAAAACTTTGATATATATTATTCTAAGTGACATCAACAGTTTGCTACTATTTACTGATAAATATTTGAAAGTCTAAAAGCGACGAAATATCAATAATTGTTTGGTCATTGAACGGTCATCTATCATAAAAGCACCTGTTCGTAGCGCCCCCTTTATTTATTACCGGGCTACAAAATCTAGTCTCAGCAGTGGCTGATCAATTGGGGCGAATATCAGCCTGGTATCTTAACGAAAATTATTCAAAAATATCTTAAATATTTTATCATTTGCTAGTTCAATGTTATTTTTGATGCTTCCACTCAATTCGTTCAGTTTTTCAATGTTAATATCAATATTTGTTTCATGTTCACTGGTTTTATTGTCGTCGTCCATTATTACACTGTATGAATCTTGAGTTCCTTGTTTGGATACATGAAGTAGATTATTCATAAATAACAAAACAATATTTTTTGTTACTAATTATTGGAGGATGACAGTCTTTGAGATTATTAGTTCGAGCATGTTCCGACATGATGAAAATCGTTTGCTTCTATATTTTTTTATCAGTATTCAACTGTGCGCACGTTCCTGAGGCGAGAACGGAAGGAACCTACTTATTTGAAGATTTCTCAAGCTTTTAGAGAGTTTAGTTTCTACCATGTACTGTCCTATCTCAGTCTTTCTTCACAGAAAGCTGTGAGAGAAAATAGGGAACATCATTCACATTCATAACAAAATAGAATAATATATTTATCCCCAAATAATATTGAAAGTGGCTCTTTAATAACACTTGACAGGCATAAAAGGTGCATTATTACTGCTTGGTCAGAAAAAGTAATAGTTTGAATGAAATTGGTGATCAAAATTGACAACGACATTGGGTGAAGACAAAATTGTGGAGTTGACAATGAAAAAATAATATAAAATACGAGCATAGCCAGTTACCTTTGTCAACATAATTCAATTATTTAATTGTGTGAATTCAAATACATGTTTCACATGACAGAAAAGAAGATTCAATGTCTTGGCTGGTTTTCAAGCCTCGGCTATGACATTAAATATTTTCTGCCTAGTAAAACAAATAACTATTATACAGACTATAAAAATACATCTGTCACTCACGCTTTAAAAAAAATTGAATTTTTTTATCAACTTTTTTCAATAGATATCCCCTAGAAAGAAGTATTTATACTCCGCTTATGTCCAGAAACGGTGACCATTCGTATGATCTATCGCTCGATTTTGATCTATTACTCGATTTCTGCCACTCACCTTCTGCTAAATACTTGACAAATATTGTTACTGAAGAATTATGTATCAATAAATCTTGTGAATAACAGTCTTACACGAATTACTGTCAATATCTGCGGTCCATAAATTTTTAAAGAGGTGATAAACTGGCAAAAGCGAAAACTGAACATTGAGACCTCCGACGACTCTCGCTTACGGGCCCTCAACTTTGATTTACGGCCGTTTTCGGATATAGTTTGAAATATTTATCTCTCATTCCATAACATAGACACTTACCTATGAGAAAAATGCTTTATTATTTGTGCTTTGTGACCTAGGAAACGAATTTTAACCCAGGGATTATCTTTTTTGCCTTAAAAATAATATATTATAGGGAATATTTAATCCCTGTGCAAAAATGGCACTAACGGTGTGCGGAAATCTGGCAGGTGAAAATTGGAGCTGGATCTACACCGCCTTATTAGCCCCAATTAGCACTTATAAAGCCATTGCGTGGAGTAGTGGAGACTCTTAAAAATTCAAAAACTAGCCTGTATATGCACTATAGGCGCAATGAGAACATGCCCAACGGCAGCCATGGAAGTGATTCTCAACCTCACACCACCGTATATGGTGGTGGAAAGCGTTACAGAACGGACAAGATACAGACTAAGTAGAGAGGTTATCATTAAAAAACCCACATCTCCACTTTTTAAAAATCAGGAGACCTGGGACATTCCACAAGATGGCATGATCAGAAAGTATACATTTTTCAAAAAATTCGTAATTAAGCAACAAGAAGGCATGGGATCCGAATACCATCACCAAACTTGTAAAGAATGCCATTCAGTGGTACACAGACGGCTCAAAAGCAACAGAAGGAGCTGGGATATGAGTGTACAAGACACTATAAAAGCTTGGGAAAAGCTCCAAGTATCTTTCAAGCGGAAAGTCAGGCCCTAAGAAAGTGTGCCAAGTTGAATATTGACCAAGGATATAGCAGGCAAAGGATTGTTTTAATGTCGGATAGTCAAGCAGCTATTAAGGCACTGAGCTCTTGTGTAATCAGTTCCAAAATTGTGTAGGAATGCCTAGGCAAACTCGATGAACTAGGCGACTATAGTCACTACCAGTTCCTTATACTTTCCTCAGGAACTAAGTAAAAGTTTTTTGCATACCAATTTGCCACAATTTATATTCTCCCGATTTTTTTTACTATTTCATTTTACGTCTGGTCTCTTATTCAACCACAATTTGGAGTCATTAAAAGATCGACAATATCTCACCCCACATTCTTATAACGTCGTCTTTAATGTCAATTTTCCCACAATCCATTGAAATCATGGAACATAGGAATATGAAAGTTTCTTTCCACTTAGAAATTGAATAGATGAGGCTTTTACTTGATGTAGATCCATAGTAAGTTATGAAATCAAACAATTTTATTTTGTAAAATCTACATTGTAATTAAACATAAAGTGACGCGTTTCGCTAACACAGTAGCTTTTTCAAACGTTGGAGGTATAATGAGAAACTTTCTATTTATACAGTGCCTTAATACTAAATTATACGGAAATTTAACAATAAAATTATAATCTATTTACAAGGAAATGAAAAGAATTTGTCTAAATATGGAATTAACTAAAGAATTTAACAAGTTTACCTGGAAACTCATTCACAACCATCCTACAGGAATCTTTCTAGGTAAAAAGGTTTAATAATGGAGAATTGTTAATCTCAAGTTGGTCGTTAAGAAGATTATCTGAATATTTGTTTTTATTTATCTCTAGGGCTTCTAAAAGATTTAATTTGAAGGATTTAGTTTCTATATGCAAAATTTCAAAATTTGAATCGAAAGAGTGTTGGTTTGCTAATAAATGATTTGAATAGTTGGAATCTAATTTTTGATTGTCATAACTACGTTTGTGTTCTGAAATTCTAGTTTTAAAATTTCTAAAAGTTCTACCTATATAAATTTTATCACAGTCGTCATTACCACATTTTAATTTATAAACTCCTGATTTATTTAGTTTTGAAGATTTGAATTTGTTGTTTTTAATGAATTTGGATAAATTGTTGTCAGTTTTGAAGCAAATATTCAAGTCTAAAGTTTCTAAAAATGATTTTATTTTTAAGGATGGTATTCCAAAGTAAGTTATGCTTTTAAATTGGTTATTTTTGTTTTTATCAGAAGGAAATACTTGTTCTAGAGTATGTTTTCGTATCTTTTTATTTATGATCTTGTCAATTAAATTTGGATCGTAATTATTATTAACCGCTATTTGATTTATTATATTTAGTTCTTTATTGTAATTGTCAATATTCAATGGAACTGTTAAAAGTCTATGTATCATACTATTGAAAGCTGCTAATTTATGACTGATTGGGTGGACTGAACTATTATGAATTGTAATGTCTGTATGTGATGGTTTGTGAAATATAGAAAAGTCATGTCTATTATTTATATTTGAAATTGTAAGATCTAGAAAGTTTATGGACTTATTTTGTTCAATTTCTACTGTAAATTTGATATTTTTATGTATTGAGTTAATGTCTAATTGTCTCGTAGTACCAGTGAAGCAAGCTAAAATGTCATCTACATATCGGTGCCAGTAAACAAATTTTTTACTAAGGGGGTGTTTATGAATTATCTTTTCTATGTTATCCATGAAAATTTCTGATAATAGGGGACTGAGAGGGTTGCCCATAATCAAACCCTCTTTACTGCTATAAACCTTTCCGTTGAAACGCGTCACTTTATGTTTAATTACAATGTAGATTTTACAAAATAAAATTGTTTGATTTCATAACCCACTTAAAAATCCCAATATTCAGCGTATCCTGAAATAGAAGTTTTTTGGAATTGGATTTTAGACATTTGTTGCCAACAAAATAAAGCAAAACGAACTTTATTTAATGCAATTATCATTAACTAACTAAATTTCCATGAGAATAAACCACGAACTGAGGGAACAACTTAAAGGAAAAATATGTTCAAGTTTAAAGTGTATGTAAATATAGCAGCTACTAAAACTTCTTTAACCAATAAGTAAAGTTAAATTCCATGCGGTTAGTTGAAGGCGGTAGCAAGGTTTGAACATTCGAATTGCAAATATAATGGTAGAGTGTTGTTTCACTAAAGAAGAAAATAAGGAGAGGAGTTAACGACAGGGACGTTTCCATAAAGAATTTTTTTAAGCAAACTATGGGATTTAAAAAAATATTTTTACAAGAATAGATTGGTGATAGATTAGATAATTCAATTGGTTTATAGTAAATTTCATGTGGTATTCATGAGTTGTATTCTGTAAAAATTGTCCCCATTTGACTTCAACTTTGCGGGGGAATTTGAATTTATGGATTTATGTGTGTGAGAGACATTTTCTGAGATCTTTTCCATTCTCATACGATTTTATAAATAATTACAAGAACTCAGTTCTTTAATGGCTGCTTGGAACTAACTGGATTCTCCTCTTACTGCGATTTTACGATTTCCCAACCCAAGGTGAATTTCGTTGGAACATACAGCTCCTTGTTTTGTCTTAACTATTTTTTCTATGATTGCTTTGGTCTTAGTACATACATACATACACCAGTATCTGTAAAAATGCTCTGGTCATGTTTTTTTCTTGTTCAAGGCTAATGACTTCTATATCATTTAAACCAAATTTATCATTCTAACTCATCCAGGCTAGTCTAGACTGGTTGATATGACTTTAATTGGGCTAATAAGGTGCTTGGGGACCTACAAAAAGATACCAGTGGTAGGATTTGTTTTTATTTTCCAATGAAAAATTGAGTTTCCACGTAAACTTAGCTGGGTAAAGGTAATTTTCCTCCTACTTCTATAAAAAGTACACTACTAGATCTTTTCAATGGTCAGATCTTCCCTTTTTCTCGGTTTTACCTATTCCTTCCAATATTACATTGGAGCTGATTCCGCAAAAGGGTTCAGATCCCCAGAAAGGTATTTCAGTCTCCCTCTTTGCTAGTTCATCTGCTATTTAATTTCCTTCTATTCCAGTATGTCCTGGAATCCATAGTAAGGTGACTATATTATTCTCGCCTAGTTCATTGAGTTTGTCTAGGCATTCCCACACCATTTTGGAACTGATTACACAAGAGCTCAATGCTTTAATGGCTGCTTGACTATCCGATATTATGATAATCCTTTGTCTTCTGTATCCTTTACCAATAATGAACTGGGTGCACTTTCTTATGGCGTGGACTTCCGCTTGAAAGATACTTGGGGTTTTTCCCAAGCTTTCAGAGTGTTTGGTTCCTGTCCCGAACACTCCTATCCCAGTTCATTCTATTGCTTTTGAGCCGTCTGTGTACCATTGAATGGCATTCTTTTCAAGTCTGGTAGCGGTATTTGGATCCCATTCCTTCTTGTTGCTGAATTCCGTAACGAATACTTTTTCATCATACCGTCTTGTGGCATGTCCCAGGTTGTCTGATTCCTAAAAAGTGAGGAGGTGGTTTTTTTAATGATTCCCTCTCTACTTAGTCTGTATATTGTTCTTTCTGCTACGCTTTCCACCACTATATGTAGAGGGGTGAGGTTGAGAATCACTTCAATGGCTGCCGTTGGGCATGTTCTCATTGCTCCTGAAATGCATATACAGGCTAGTCTTTGAATTTTGGAGAGGTTTTCTCTCGTCGTCTATAGGCTAGTTCTACTACTCCACGCAATGGCTCCATAAGTGATGATTGGTCTCACTATGGCAGTGTATATCCAGCCTAGGATTTTTGGGATACATCCCCAATTTCTTCCTTAGAACTATGTCCCAGCTGTGCAGAACCTTTTATGAAAATGTCTGGGAAAAACAGGATGATGAAAGAAATAGTGCATACGAATTCCAGATATGGATATTAAATGTGAGGCAGACAGAGAAAAAGCTTCGATAATGGATGTGGCAAAAACTGTGAGCTAATGTTTGGCAAGTTTATCTGTAGCTACGGGGCGTCGGTAAGAGGGGAGGAAAAACATGGCGTATATCTGTCAAACGTACAAATGGCGTACGGTACCTATTTTACCAAGTAAAACTGAAATTACAAAGGTAACTGACAATACGAACACCACTGGATAAATCAATATCAGTCAATTGACGAAGTGAGAGGGAAGAACATACGCACGCGCTTGCCAATAAGAAGTCACCTGGTCGATAAAAATCACCAATTATGTAATCGGAGGGTGTGGTCATTATGGTTTTCGTACAACGTTGCCAGAGCTTTAAGAATCCCATAACAAATTTGGAAAAGTGTTCTCTTTTAATATTCATAAATTGGAAAATAATGTTAATAGAATAAATCCAACGAAACAAGCACATTATAAAATTAACGTTCAATCATATTTTTAATATTGTTAATAATAAAAAGACCCATTTATAATTATTATCTCTACATAATCAGTTCTTCTATTTTTCATAGTTAAACATGGCAATGTCGAATGTTTCGACTGCATTCCTTTCACGGTTTCAGATAAACTTGCCAAAGTATACAGCTTGCAACCTCACAATATTATTTTTGTAATTGAAATTTTTATGTAATAAATAATGTTTACTCAAAAACGCCTCTGTCCTAAGAACTCAGAAAAGAAGTGTAGTGGGTAGGAGCGAAAGGGGAAATTCGTGGGGCGGCTCTAGGGAACGGGACCGAAAAGGAAATGGATAAACTCCGGCGCGGTGAGATAAAGGCCGCGGCACAGGGAAATGAAGTGTGTGTTCCAACCAACAATAAACTTATCTTTTCTGCGACTAGAGACTTTTACTGTGGCAACGAGGCGAACGGCAGGAGCAAAATACATCATTTGTATGTGGAGATACCTAACCGTGCGAATTCGAATAATTCCCGCCGAGAATGTAACAACTACAATCAGGACACGAGGCGCGATAACGTTTTGAAGGAGGTAGAAGGGGGGTTTACAAATGGATGCCTCATTCAAAATCTCACCGAACACATTTCCGGTGTTCTATATTTGAAAATTGAAGGTCTCAAGATAGGGGAGTTATATATATTCTAGTTTGTACTTTTTCAAGAGGTTTATTTGGTGTATTTAGATCCTTCTTCATTCACAAAGATCTTATTTTCTATTCAGAATTCAGGTTGATTTATATTTATTCACATATTGAATTGGGAAGTCCAGCAATATGTCAAATGAAATTCAAAATGGCGTCCCAGGACAAACAAAAATATAGTTCCGGTCATTTGGTATACACAAGATTGTTTATTTTGGAAAAAGGCGATTTTATTTGGCTTGGAAGATTGTCTGGGTATTAATTATAAAAAATGGAAAGTTTAGTTTCATAGAACTTTTTGTTGTTTAAGTAGAATTTGGATCAACTTTTGGTTAAGATAAGTATACCTACATAAAAACATTGATTTTTAATTGGTTTAGTCTCATTACTATATTTCTTTATATTTAAGCAAGCCAGAGAGATGAATATACTTTGTTGCCTGAAAAATGCTACAATTTTATGCCTAAATTGATCTAAAAACTTGCAAGATATTGATATGCCTGACGATATATTAGCTGCAGTCAACACTACATAAGCATTAACCGGGATAGGAAACGAGCCAAAGGCGAGTGCATTATGAACCATTAATATGAGAGTTTCCACGAAGAAATTTAATTTGAAAAAATATTAAAAAAATGTACTACCCGGAACTCGAACCCGGCACGTACAGATCGAAAACAACTTTATGCGTCCTTTCCTCACTAACATTATTGAACTAATAGCATAAAGTGTATATAGGTGTGTAACCATAGAGTAATAAATAAGAGAGGTTTTAAAACATATGGAGGCAACTGGCACAAAGTTTGTGCGCAGCCAGTAGCGCACGGCGCTTTACAGCAACTAACTGAACTAACAAACCCCACCCCCCTCTACACAAAACTACACATTTATAGTATAATCTCAATTTGAGGTTAGTTGTTGTCATTTGTGAATTCATTTTCATTTAATCTATTCATTGGCCTTTCTGCAAAGGAATTAATTATCTTTATCCTCGGTACCTACTATTATCACAGCATTTATCAACACTTATCATAGTTAAGTTAAGAAAGTAGATTTTAACCCTAACCGTTTGAGTTTGGGCTGTCGTAATGGAAACATTATATTATTTTATCGTTTTTTGCAGACAAGAACGAAGGATTACCAACAATTTGTGACCCGAACCAAAATAATATGTATGTAGTTACTAGACATACATATATTAATGTAATTTAGGATGTTATTGTGGGTACCTATTACTTATCTATGTGAAAAAGTGCTTGAATGCTTTAATATCCTGATCACAGTATTTGTATGCTTGCTCTGTAATATTGGTGTGTGCTACAAGATGCCAATTTGTTTAAATGGGTAGGTTAGGGTACCTACGTTAATTGAATAATTCGAAAAATTATGCAAATGAGAAGTTTTTTTCAAGTTTCCTGATCTAGATATTAAACGAAGCCATGAATGGTTTGAAATAATGAACCTTACTTATTAAAAATAAAAAGTGTTATTTGCGTGAAGATCACTTCCTTAAAAATAATTTTACAGATTCATTTGCACTTCCTTTCTAAACTTCATAGCACAATTTCCATCCCAATTCAGATTCAGGTATTGACTGTTTTTGTATGTTATTTTGGATATCTTATTGTATGAAAGATGTTGAAATAATAATATTATATTTTCTCACTTGCAAAGGGTTTTTTTATTTTCCTACCGTAACTCCGTATAATATTATTCTAATACAATATTTGCAACTGAATGATTTAGCATAATAATGTTATTTCTTAGTCTTTGAAGACTTGACTTGAAAGACTAAAAAACAAAATATTAAAGTGCAAAATCATTCAATTGCAAATATTGTACAATATTACGCGTATGCTGGAAGCTTTAAAATTCGAAAAGCGCGCGTCTTGAGTGCTAGTTTGTACCAGTAGCCAAGGCTGGCGCTAGTGGTAACTTTGTCCCACAAAACACTACACGCTTAACATCTCTCTTTTTTATTACTCTATGTGTGTAACTATTATATAAAATTAGTAATAAATTATTGTTAACAAAAATGAACGAGTTTAAATATGTATTTACCTTGGTCATTAAGTATTTGTAGTCTGGTGCTTGACATTTGTTTAAAAAACTGACGCAAAAGAATCAAACTGTTATAAAACACTTTCAAACTGTCAAACATTCTACAGAAAATATTGGGTCTGCCTACTTGGGTATTAGAAAATCTAGATTTCTATTGGTAAATTTCTCAGTTTCATGATGAAAACCAGTGTTATAATAAGTATCATTATGAAAATGAAAATTGGCATTTAATCAACAACTTATGGTATAGGAGTAGAAAAAATCTACATTATATTAAAATTAAAAATTTTTCATTAAACCTCCATTCGTTTGACAAAGCTACTGTGTTAGCGAAACGCGTCACAACTTTAATTTTAATATAATGTAGATTTTTACAAATCAAATTGTTTCATTTCATAATTTAGTATAGATCTACATCAAGTAAAAGCCTCATCTATTCAACTATAAGGTTGAACTAGCCTTCGGATAAATCTAAAACTCTCTCTTGTGAGAGGCAAAACAAAGTACATGTTCAAGGTGCTGCTAGCGTATTTCGCAAAACTCTCTGAGGAATATTCTGCTTCATCCTTATGGCCGATGTCCATGTCCTGAAGATGATATGATGTAAGTTATTATATTTAATTTGTATTCAAAAATTACAAATGATTTGTTTTAAATAAAAAAGAATTATTGTACACATTTATTATTTATTCACCACCTGTACGTATATAACAACTTATCAGATGGGATTATGATTATTGGGTGTGCTTTCAAAACCAAAAACAAAAATAACGCGGCCGCCAACAACTAAACATGACATAATTGCGTGTGGTAGCTAATTTGCATTGCTGTTTTTATTTTAATCTTCATATATTTACCGATTCTTCGGTCTGATAACAAAACTTGTACTCTATAATTATGGTTGTGACTTTTTTAATGAAAAAATATGATGTTTGTTGAGTTACGTGCAGACTTGAAAACCACTGTTTGAACTGATTACAACAGCGAGAAGTGGGAAAAAATGCGGTGGTGCATGGATGGAATTGACATAATGAAGAGTATCACGCTCGAGTAGTTAGTTGATGAAAAACAATTTATTATAATTATTCGACATGGGAATTGGAGCCGGGTAAAAAATCTCATAGACCAGTAGCTCCTCCAGTTCTGTTTTTAGAAGACACCACATCTTCCCTTACTCTAATCGGTTTTTAAAAGTCTGTAATGTATTTAATAATAATTACAGTATAGTCCTTCCAGGGGGCCTATTCTCGAATGTCGAATGACATTTGTCGTATTCGACATATGTCGATAGAAATTGTCGCACAACATTGGCATCTGGCATTCTCAAATGGGTTCGACATCTAAGTCGCATGAGATAAATTTTGTCGAATAACATGAACTGGCAACACCGAAATTTCGATATTATATCGTGTTCCATGCCACTTCTCTTGTAAAGTTGTAAAATAATGAAATGACAGTAGTAGTTATATGATCTGTGATGACAGTAATGATTTGGTTATTTGTTAGAATTTAGAATGTACAATGTACTTACTCGAATGTAGAACAAGAATAACAAGATAAACATGGAAAGTGAAACCAAAAAAAATTATTGCACCCAAAACCAAAAACGAACATTAATAAATTTGATGCAAGAAAAAGAAAATGAGCCTCTTTTATCTGGAAAATTTTCAAGAGATAATGCACTTGCACGATTCCCTTGTTCTATTAAGGGTTCTAGAATAATGATTAGCTCTCTAGCTAATTCTTTAGTTAATCTGAACGTTTTAATAAACTTTCTGTCAGATAAAAATGTAAAAGTGCTTTTATATATTCCTCGTCTCTCTCGAGGCCGCTGATACATTTCTTGATTTTCTAAATTTTCAATAGCAATTAATAAAGCTGCCATTTTCTCTCTACAAAAAAATTTCTGAAACAGAACCTAACAAAAGTATTAGACAATGTTTTGAGTGTTTTCACTTTTGACATGTATAAAGTTAACCTATAAATTTCGCAAGTAATGAAATTCTCGTATTCGACATAAATTGTCGACAGGCTTTGACCATTCTACAATTTGTCTATCTAAAATTTGCGAATGCGACATTTGAGAATAAGAATATTCAGATTTTATTCGACAAAGAGGATTTCTCGCATGCGACAAAATATGTCACGATTTGAGAATAGGGTCGCAGGTCTGTCAGTTTTTTTTTGCCAGCTGTGACTCCAATCTTGCTAAGGACATCTTTCATCTCGAACCACCAAGTATAGTTTTGGCCTTCCTCTTTTGCTTGAGCCGCAGGGCAATTCTTCTATGGAATTAATCACAGCTCTACATTCTTACACTGTTTTTTGTCACTATATCATCTTCTATTTCCTTGAGTTAATTATTAATAGTTCATTCTTCTTTTATACTTGCTATCTGCTATTGCCACTGGTCTTCATAATGCTTTTAATTTTTTTCTTTCACTATTCCTCTTGTGCAGACTAGATAGGTGGATATTTTTTCAGTATGTGACTAATCTTTCACCCCTTTTTTAGTTGAATTTGTCAATTTACAAAAAAGTGGGGTAGACGCACCTAAAAACTGACATTTCCTAAAATGAATTTTGCAAAATCACCTTTATAAAATAACTTGGTATTATTAGAGTTGTTATAAGAAAGCAACTCTAAATTCAACAAAAGCAACTGAAAGCATTTTGTTAGATCACCGAAATAAACCATTAATTCATAAAAAAACGTTTAATCTGCATCACAATGGATCAAATTTGATTACGCAAAAATGTAGCTGAGAAGCCGAAAAAGTAACGCAATGGAAAGTCAGAATGATGTTTGCATTTCTTTTGTTTCCCCTACAGTTCAATTTGTATACTTTTTTTGGTTAAATATTAGGAATTATTCTCAGAAAACCAAAGCGACAGTGATCAGTGATGATGTTGTAATTCATTTTTAATAATTTTCTTTCATTTGTATTCCTTTTAGTTTCGCACAAATTCCTCTGATTGTTTCATTAGGATTTATACATATTTGCATGCCATTACCATCTTAAAATGGTAGACTGTCAAGTTACTATACAGATCATCAAGTGATCGAGAGCCTTCCCATATATCTGCATCTTGCTCTCAACAACAAATTTAAATCTCTACAAACCCGTTATAATTCAAACTCTAACAAGAAACAAAGCTTGAGGTATCAAACCATTCATTTCATGTCACGAAACCACCAATAACCATTTTTCCAACCATGGAATCGTATACTGTAAATAGGCAATTTGATATGATCGCCGCTATACATCAGACCGACCAATGGCGAATGTTTTTCTGAAACACGCACTATTATTAAGGGCTATTATGTATTATTGAAGCTAATACACCATCATGGTGAATATCTATTCGGGGTATTTTATTTTTGAAGAGAGCCCGAGTTCAGCTCGTACAAACCTATCATTAAATTACGTCAAATTTCGTATTGGCTGTTGTCTCACATTATTATACTACATTAAATGTAATTTCGTAATCTTGTTAATATTTCTGAACGTATATTTTTTGGAACAAAAAAGCTCCTAGTGATAATTATTTTAAATAGTTTAGTGGAAACCATTACACAGGCCAGCTGAAATATAAAGACGATAATACAAAAGAAAAATAAATTACTGTGTTTTTTGTAGGATCTAAAGAAGGCTTGTATTTCTATGTTTTTTAGAATTGTGATAAGCATTGGATATAAAAAATTACTTCAAAAAATTGTCGAAGATATAGAAAAAAGTCACACAGAAATGCTGGGCGTCAACAGCTTGGGTCATTGGAAGTGTGATAATTTGGGTATTATAGTGTAGTTGAAAATTGGATATTGATCATTCTTTTAAAAGGATATTAGGGTATATAGGGTGTCCCACGACGAGTTGAAATTATCTGTATATGGCAAAATACTTATAGTAAAGTCATGAAAATTACTACGTTTTGGTTGTCGGATGAGATCTTTTTAACTAAAATATTTTCAAAGATGGCAGACTTCCGGTTCTACCGGAAGTCGACTGTAACTTTGTTATTTTAAATTGAACACCCTGTATATTAGTACATTTTTGAAATCTACGTAAAATTTAAGTATACTTTTGTCTGAAAACTTTTTTCAAAAAATGCATATTTTTTGAGTTATTAATTTTTTTGTAAAAAATTTGACGGTTGTAGACCCTTACAAATTATTTTTTTAAGAGGATACCCTTGAAGATATGGAAATGGTTTCTGTTCGATTGCTTTTAGCAAGGCCTGACCTATTTGAATCTATGTTGAAACATTTTTCATCTTATACAGGGTGTGTATAGAAAATGTTCAAAGTTTAACTTCATAAATATCAGATTTCTTTATTTTTTTGAATAGAACCACCCGGTTTTTTCTATTTTAATGCATTCAGGGGTAAAAAAAGGCAAATTCATGTTTACTTTCCTATACCTGAACCTTACCATTATCCAGATATTAAATGTTTTCTGTAAATTTTTAGAGATGCAGGATATCTTACTGCAAATAAAGCACATATGTTCTTGTAACAACTTTGCCATATTTACCATGTATTAAAAGCAAATTTACATGATCTTTTCTATTTCTTAGTGCTTGAATGAACGGGTCAAAATAAAATTTAGACCACACCTGCATCTCTCAAAATTTATAGAAAACATTCAATATCTGGATAACAGTAAGATTTAGGTATAGGAAAGTATACATGAATTTTCCTTATTTTTTATCCCTGAATGTATTAAAATGGAAAAAACCGGGTAGTTCTATTCAAGAAAATAAAGAAATTTGATATTTATGAAGTTAAACTTTGAACACTTTGTATAAAATGAAAAATTTTTAAACATAGATTCAAATACGTCTGACCTTGCTAAAGGCAACCGAACAAAAACCATTTTCATATCTTCAAGGGTATCCTCTTAAAAAATAATTTGTAAGGGTCTACAACCATCAAATTTTTTACAAAAAAATTAATAACTCAAAAAATATGCATTTTTCGGAAAAAGTTT
>CAJUYH010005742.1:0-22251 GCA_910591685.1 Galerucella tenella | reverse complement strand
TATCCAGAATCGCCAAGAAACCATGTATTTCTTTCTCCATTATCATAATTTTGCCGCATTCGAGTCTTAGCTGCAGAATGCCTCCATATAAAAGAATCATGGTTACTACCAGGGTATATTCCATTTACATTAAGTATAACTAAGTCTTTGTCACAAATTAACTGAACATTTATAGAATGATAGCCCTTTCTGTTGAGGTATGCATGTTCTTCATTGGATGGTGCTATTATCCTCACATGAGTACAATCAATTGCCCCAATTACCCCAGGCATACCACAATGTGCAAAAAAATGTCTTTTGCTAATTTGCTTTTTATGTTCATCAGGTAATTTGATCCAGTCATTAGCAAAATGTGTAACTATTAGCCTGGATACTTCTTTTACTGCACGGCTTACCATTGGCTGACTTACAGCAAGCAAGTATTCTTGCCCAACACCCCTTTGGTAATTTCCTGTTGCAAAGAACCGCAAAGCTATAAGGATTCTTTGCTGAAATGGTACTCTTGTTACTCTCACGGCATCATTCATATATGGTGAATATCTTTATAGCTGAGTACACATGACTAAAAGTCAAGAAAACATTTTTGTATTCTGTGTAAAAGGTAAGTAAATTTAAATTTAATGTAGTGACGTTAATGTGTTGTAGACATTTGACTAAGTTTCTTGTTACATATCTGACGAGTAAGTAATTCTTTTCTAATGTTTCTTAAAAAATTTTTCCAACGATTATTGCTTACTTGCAGGTATGGCACTGATGATGGCTTAACCGCCGAAAGCGCTTTGCAATTTTATAATAAAAATTTTACACAGAATACAAAAATGTTTTCTTGTCATTCATATATGGCTCAAGATCTTCAAACAGATATATCATTAACTCCTTATTAACACGAAAAATATCGATAAATCTTTCATTCGATAAACTAAATGGGTCACTTCTGTCACGAAGAAACCTACACTCCTCACGAGTTAATCGTAATTGATCCCTTCTCTCAACTTCTTGGAATATTGCGATATAAATTTTAAAAACAAACCACAATTTTTGGTTAGGTTAGGTTAGATATCATAGCTAAAATAAGACAATTTACCCTATTTTTCTTCTGTTTTATAAGCGCGAGGATTGGCCTATACAGTATTGCGAGGTTGCCGTACTCACGTTCAAGGTATTTCGGGTGCAATCGTGTATTTACTCGAAAGCATAACGATAGCGAAGCATGGATAAACAAACAGCTTATAGAATAGTTTCTACAATCGCTTTCGTTTCGTCACGCTTCGCTACCGCTTGCTATCGTTATTTCAGCGAAAATTACAGAATCCCTCCCCTGTTTTTGAGGTATGAACTATAATCTCAAAAGGAAGAAGGATTTTTAAATATTCCCGCCAAAACTGCCTACAACAACTGGCAACGTCGCGGGATCGAATTGTACATTTAACCGCTCGTATTGTCATCCGCCTTGTGTCAACTGTCATAAGTCGCTCACAGACAACCAACATGATTTTAGTGTTTATTAACAATTCCGAGCTTAAACTACCTATTTCCTTAGATTAAAATTACTACCAAAGTTAGTCCCAGACTAACCTCGGAGTAGCCTATTCCCTGTCTAAAATGCGTTTATTAATAGCGTATCTGTCAAACTGATGGTTTAACCATAGAATAAAGTTAGTCTTAGGTTACTCCGTGTTTATTAATAAGACCGTAAAAGTTTAAAATTAATTTACATAAATCCAACATGATTACATTAATTTATTTTACAATTAAAATGGAATTTTATTTAATTAAATTCAAAAGAGTAAATCAATCTTCATATGAAGATCTGGGCCATTCAAAATCGAATACCTCCTCAATCTCATAAAATGCCTGCGCCTGTTTCACTATAAATTTTAATTTCCTAAGTGTGAAGTTTTTCCATTATACTTAAAGAGTGTTATATATCTTCTAGTACCCTCCTGATTCATTTCTGTTAGTCTGATCAGGTTTTTGTATTATAGTTGTGTATTATTGATCCAGTGATACTTATATACCTATGTTTATTTTTATGTACAAAAATGATAGCTTCCAAAATGTATAAACAAAGTATTGTGAGTATCTCTAATTTAATAAAAATAGGCCTTGCATGATCTCCAACATTATAATTAGGATAAAAGTTAATTACTTGGCGTCATATTTAATAAAATGTAATCTTAATTTGTAATTAAATATTATTGGATTATGAAATTTAACTAGGTATTTAATAAAAATCAATAAGTATATCCTCTGTTTTATTACAATTTGTTTTGCTATTGTTGCCGATTCTAAATTCTCTAGAGTTTTTTCGTTGTAACATGTTCAAATCGTTTATTATATTCTATTCACAACATTAATCTAGGTACTCAATAACATTTTTTTCGAAACATAAATTTAACAACTTTGAATTATACTAAAATCCTTTCCTGTCCAAAAAGGAGAACTGTTAGTTAATACCATTGTCTTTATATTAGACAATGTTAATCCGGACCTTGTATCTGAACCCGAATGGCCGTTTCAAGGCCAAATAAAATTATTGCGTAAAAGCGATGCGCGAAGTTGAGATGCACTAGGTTGTTTTGGTAGGAGCGGGTAAACATACAATCCGGTTCCTCCCACCACTTCAAATTTTGTAGCCGAAGTGCGCATGCGTCCAAGTAGCCTTTAACCATCTATTCGATGTGACTGAATGTGAGCTGATTAGGGCAGTTGGTAGGGTATTGAGCTTACAACTCAGGGGTCGTAGGTTCGAAACCCGGTTAGGTGCTTGTTTTTTTTTGTTTTTTTTTATTTTCTATTTCTTATTTTTTTTATATTTTTATACATAGTTACACTTTGATCAACCGGGTTTGGGCCTGGGTTTTCTTGTTTTTTTTTAGTTTTATATTTCTGATATATACATATTTATTTCAATATTGTTATGTTACTACTAAATTTGGCAAAGTCTTGAGTCATGCGCAGTTGATGGAGCCCCATTGTATGTTTACCCGCTCCAGTTTTGGTATACTGTGATATCAAGGATGTTAGATGAGAATAGGATAGATTAATCCCATAAGAGCAACGCTAGCCATTTGGGTAACCAGTGATGTCACAGCAACGTTCTTTTGTCGACATTGGTGTTCCATCAATTATATGTTCATCTTCTCTTACCTCATAAATCACACAATTAGAGTTTTTTTAGGAATCAATAAAAGCTATTTCATGCACCAACAAAGGACTCTTTTACTCTAAATTTAATACATATTTGAGTTGCAAAAAATTTAAATATTGAATAACCTACACAGTTTATAAATAATAATAATGAAAGAAACCTGAACCTGAACCATGACATATTATGTTGTTTCAGCAAGAAATAGGGTAAGTGGAACATAATTTAACATAGTAATCAATTTTTTTTATTGCTTATTGAAAATTACACTTGAAAATTAACTTAAAATTTCACATGTATTAATTTGTCATGTTATAATATCTCTAAGGTGCGTAATTCTCCATCATTCTTATCCGGATTATCTTAAACATTTGCAGTTGGCCAACTAAAAATGCTGTTACATAATGGCTCATGCTTTGCCAGAATACTATCCCCTGAATTTGCTTTTAAATCGCCCAATTTATTATTATTATTTAAAGTAAAAGGAATGTCTTTTGACTTACATGATTTATAACCAGAATACGCATCTACCTTAAAGAAATGATTTTAAAAAAACATGTTAAAAAAATGTGACTCAAGAGGTTTTTCTTAAATATTAAATACTTTATTTTTTTGTTATTAAAATTGAAAAAAAAGAATAAATAACACCACGAATTTCACAGTTTCATAATTCGCGCAAGGCGACGCGCGCATTGGTAACCAGTGACGTCATCAAACTCGGCTGACTCTTTTCAGTTTTTAATCAATCCTATTCTCATCTAACATCCTTGTTGTGATATAACCATGTAGACTATATCTAGGCTACGTTACTCTACCAGTATAGAGTATGCTATTATAAACGTTCAGAAACCTACCCGGAGTAAACTCTGCATACTCCGCCTTTTAATGGAATATTATATACTCTGACAGTTATGACAGTTTGGCTTATACAGTAGGTAGCTCTGTTCAGATTACTGCTGGATATTTTTATTGATAAATTGATATTTTATTTTGATACAGTCATATTATATCTATTAATAGATATATGGTTACAGTTGATTGCATTGCATATCAATAATGGACTACTATGTGCTATCAATTGGAAAGGATACCATTATTCTTAAAAATAAGGGTAGGTAGGGGAAGGTGTCCTATAATGACATACTTTTTATAAAAAAAATCATAATTTTTTTGTATTGCTTTATTTCGAGAAAATTTTCACAGAAGGTCAAATAAAAATGAATAATCCTTGAATGTTCTAAAGAAAACCGTAATATAATGAAAAATAAATGGAACAGAGACCTCAAATGTTATTAGTTGAACTATGTCATTTTAGAGACTGGGGGTGTCCAAAATGACATATTATCAAAATATTGGTAACAATTAATTGCATAAGTCACAAATAAATGTCTTTGATTTTGGAGTTAAATCTGTACACTCCAAATGAGCCCACAACTGACACAGCATACACTGGTTCCACGTTTCCTAAGCGGCTGCATACGATTTAATTTGAAGGATTTAGGTTCTATATGCAAAATTTCAAAATTTGAATCGAAAGAGTGTTGGTTTGCTAATAAATGATTTGAATAGTTGGAATCTAATTTTTGGTTGTCATAACTACGATTGTGTTCTGAAATTCTAGAATCTTAAATCTTTTAGAAGCCCTAGAGATAAATAAAAACAAATATTCAGATAATCTTCTTAACGACCAACTTGATATTAACAATTCTCCCTTATTAAACCTTTTTACCTAGAAAGGTTCCTGTAGGATTGTTGTGAATGAGTTTCCAGCTAAACTTGTTAAATACTTTAGTTAATCCCATATTTAGACAAATTCATTTAATTTCCTTGTATAATAATAAATAGATTATAATTTTATTGTTAAATATCCGTATAATTTAGTATTAAGGCACTGTATAAATTGAAAATTTCTCAATACACCTCCATTCGTTTGAAAAAGCTACTGTGTTAGCGAAACGCGTCACAACTTTAAGGTTAAATATAATGTAGATTTAACAAAATAAAATTGTTTGATTTCATAATTTACTATATATCGACATCAAGTAAAAGCCTCATCTATTCAATTATTATAATAGTGTTTGTTACTTAGTACGGTTACCGAATAAGAGATGCCGCTTCTAGTTTCCTATATATACAGTGACTATATAGTCACTGTACCTATATAGAGCAAGTATGTCATTTTAGCAGCTATGTCATTTTAGGACACTTTCCCCTACCTACCTATGCTGTAATATAATACTTTGAAATTTATTAATCATTAATCATTATTCAACATGAGTTCCTAACATTGTGTTATAATATTAATATCATTAATATTCAACTCATCCATGGTTTAATCAATGTCCATGGTTAATTAATTTCTATTTTCAAAATGTAAAATATAACCCCAAATTCTTCTTCTTCTTCTTCTTCCTCCTTTTTTGGGCTGTATCCTGAGGGATAATTTACCCAGTTTTACATATGTGGGGGAAACAAGTCTTGCTCTTGGCAATATTTCCCTCCCTCTTGAATGTATATCTTCCTTAAACAAAGCTGCACTACTGTTAAGCATAGGAACTATGAATTATTACATTTATATTACTTATAGCGTTGAGTAAAAAAATTTCTTATAGGTAGTGAGTATTGGGGGTATTAGTAGGGTAAGACTTCACAACACAGGAATTTAACTTTTCTCGCTTGGGGGTAGCGGCCAAGCTTGGACACGCCCAGAAATGCTACCTCGGATATAGTTAAAGAACCCAGGTCTATAAAAGAAAGGATTAGGTTAGAGAGATATCTTAAACATAGTTATAAATTGGTGTATTATTGTTAATCGTTCATCATTTAAATTGGCTAGAATTGTACATATATCAAAAGGCGCGCTAACTTTAGTTTTACATAGCTCTATATATAGGTTGAATTGATTTGATATATTAATAGGGCATTCTAGTATAATGTGGTTTAGTGATCCTATTTGCCCACATTCGCAGAGTGGATCATCTTTAACTCCAATTCTGAACATATGGAATGGAGTTAAGCAATGGCCTGTTCTCATTCTTATAATTGTTGTTAAGTGTCTTCTATTTTTGTATTGGTATTGATTAAACCAGGGAGATTTTGGTAATTGTTCGACAACTTTATAGTAGAACGATTTTTTATTCTGCTTTATGAGGTTCCATTCATTGTTCCATTTGAACCATATGCTCTTCTTGATATCTGGAAGGTAGTTTTGGTAATTCAGTTTTATATTCGCTGGAATTGTAAGGGAACAACCTGTTTTGGCTAGTTGATCAGCTTTATGGTTTCCTTTGATTTCAGAGTGACCTGGGATCCATGCTAGTACAATATTAAAGCCGTTAGTATTTGCTAGTATAATTCCTTGTTTTGTTAGAATTGATGCATGCTCCGTTTCTTTCGAGAAAGCTGGTTTACATATTTTTTGTAGCGCAGTTTTAGAGTCTGAGAAGATTATGGCTTTGGTTATGTTAGTTTTTAAAATGAATTGTAGTGCATTGTTGATAGCAGTTATTTCGCTTAGCCATATTTGTGTGAATGTTGGTAGCCGGGATGAAAATGCATAGTTTAATTCTTCACTATAAACTCCAAATCCTGCAGTCCCATCAGTATAGAGAGATCCATCTGTAAATATTCTTGTATGATCCGGGAATTTGGATAGAATTTTTTGGTACTGGATTTGTGCTAATTCATCGGTTTTGTTAGATTGAAGATTTGCCACCTTTAATGGAGTTAGCTGAATTTCTAGGTCAAATTCGTAGCAGGGTAGTGTTTCTTTTTTGTACATCATATTGGTATCTGGTTGTAGCCGTTCAAGGATTTGAATTAGAGTTGGTTTTTCTTTGTTATTCCAGTATCTTGATTTTTTGCTTATATTATTAAGTTTCTTCAGAATATTAATTATAGGATTATTTGATATTGCCAAGTTTTTAGTTAAGTATTTGGAGCTCAGCCATTCCCTCCGATATTTGAGGGGCATTTCACCGTTTTCTGTTAATAAGGCTGGGATTGGTGTTGATTTCATGTTTCCTGTAACTATTCTTAATCCCTGGTTTTGAAGTTTGTCTAAAATTATTTTATTTTTTTTTGTTAGTGTGAAAATTTGGCTACCATAGTCCATCTGACTTAATACTATTGCTTTGTAAAGTATTCTCAGTGTGTAGGGATCACAGCCCCACCAAGTACCACAGAGAGCCCTCATAACGTTTAATCATTTACATATTTTTGTTTCTATGTATTGTATATGTGCATTCCATTTTAGGTTTTGTTGAATGTATATAGGGGAGCGTGAGGCAAAATGACATATGTTTTGTTTTTGTCCTAAAAACATTGTTTGAACAGACATTAAATTTTTATTTTTAGTACCTCTGGTATCTTTACTGTGTTGGTCTTTGCTTAAATAATGTTTTAGCGTAAAATTAAAATTAAATCTTGAAAAAAAGCACCTAAAACAAAGTCATTAAAGTGTCATTTTGCCTACACCCTGGTGGGCAAAATGACATAGATAAGTAGGCAAAACGACATATAATCTATAGTTATAGTTAGACACCATTCTAAAATAAAAACAAAACTTAAAAAATACATTTTTCTACTACCGTGCGTAAAGTAGCCATTTTACGCACGCTTTTGGATCCGTAAAATTTACTTTTTTAATGCAGTGCGTAAAATAAATTACTTTACGCACTAGTGCGTAAAATAATGTCATTATCATCAACAAATTTGACATTTACAAGTTTTATTTTGTGACAGTGACATTTCGGACCCAACAGTGAAGTTCTAAGAAATAATTAATAATAAAAATAATTGAAATACACGTTTTTATTTCGCTAGAAAAAGAAATCGTTTAAAAAAACGTAAATAATGCATGAGTTAGATAATTTTACTTTACGCACTAGTGCGTTAAAGTAAATATTTTACGCACTAGTGCGTAAAGTAATTTACAATTTCATTTTATTTTAATTTTATATTTTGGTAGTAGAAAAAATGCTGTATGCTACTCTTGTGTAAAGCACCTTTTTTTACCTCATGTGATTCACATTCACATTCGTAAAAAAAGACTCACTTTACACACTTGTTGTATAAATAACTATTGCACTATGAAAGGCAAAATGACATAGTATGCCATTTTGCCTTACGCTGATCTATGTCATTTTCTCTGGGCGCCATTTTTTATTATTAGATGTTTAAAAATATTAAAATAAAATAATTTTGCAAAATCGTTTCGGTAACTTCAACACAACTATTTATTGATTACGAAATCATAAAAAAAGATACCAATATAGAAATATTTCTGGCCAAAAACCATTAAAAAATATGTACCTACCTTAGCTTTTTTAGTCAATTTCGTCACTTCGCGAAAAGAAAATTCGATGGCGGGCACTACTGGACTTTTTGAGAGCTGTCACATAGCTGGTAACGACGTGGTCGGTGTAAGCTTACGAAATATGTGCGCGGTGTTGTCATTACCATTAGAAAATACCGTAAAGTAGGGTTGTATGTCGTTTTGCCTACCATGTCATTTTGCCTTACACTCCCCTACCTAGGTATTTAACTTTGTCCACCCATTTAATAGTTTCTGAGTTAATTTTTATTTCAGGGATAGATCTTTTTATGTTTCCTTTACTAAAGATTACTGCATGAGATTTATTAGGAGATAATTTGAAGTTATGTGTGTCTAACCATGAGTTGAGTTTTTCTAATAATGTATTAAGATTATTTACCATTTGGCTCACATTCGCTCCACCAACTATCAACACCATGTCATCTGCATATTGAACAAGACTAACATTTTTAGGGAGGATGTCATAAATTGATTGGGTATAGAGATTAAACAGGATTGGACTGAGGGGAGATCCTTGGGCTAGTCCTTGATTAGCTGGCAGGGGTCCTATTGTTTGTCCCGAGTTGTCTTGAACAAATATTTCTCTATTATTTATAAAAGCATAAATTAAGTTTATTAAATATTTAGGTAGGGCTAGGTTTATTAAAGTTTTATATAGAAGTTGGATATTAACTGTATCATATGCAGTTGAGAGGTCTAGGAAAACGCCTATGCTGTATTCATTGGCTGTATAATTAATAAGGATTTGAGAAGTTAGAAATGTTAAACAGTCCATACAGCCTTTATTCCTTCTAAATCCAAACTGTAAAGGTTTGAGTAATTTTTTGTTTTCTACATGCCATTCCAGTCTGTTTTTTATTAATGATTCTAGCACTTTGCCTACACATGAAGTTAGAGCGATTGGTCTATAGTTCATTGCTAATGATTTATCTTTGGAGGGCTTAATGAGAGGAAGAATAATTGTTTGCTTCCATGTGTGTGGGATGGTAGCAGTTTGCATGCATTCGTTAAAAAATTGTAATAGCTCCTTAGACATAGATGTTGGCATGTGTTTGATCATAGAATATGAAATTTGGTCCATACCTGGTGCAGAATCTTTTTTTGACTCTATTGTGAATTTATATTCCTGGTAGGAGAATGGTTCAATTTCTGTTGATATGGATGTTTGTATGTTTTCGGTGATGATAGGTGGGCATAAGGAGGATAAAATTTCTTGAGCCAGTATGCCAGGCGGAAGTTGATTTGATAGGTTATTGTTAGGTGTATGGTTTGAGGCTTTATTAATTTTATTCCAGATCATTTTTAATGGAGAATTTCGGTTTATTTTTGCACAGAAGTTGCGGAAACTGTTCTTTCTTTTGGACTTTAGGAATTTTCTAGTGGAAGCAATGTTCCTTTTAACTGCTATATAGTTGGGTATGGTGGGGGAGTTGGTAAATGTTTTAATTGCAGATATTCTGGAGTTGATGGATTCTTGACAGGAGTTATCCCACCAAGGGATATTGTATTTTTGGTTGTGTTTCATTTTATGAAATGGTATTGCCGCATTTGCTGCTTTTATAATATTATCTTGGAATGTTTCATATTGAAAATGGGTTAAGGGTTGTGGGGTTATGCAGAGGTGTTCATAAAAGGTGTTCCAGTTAGCTTTCTTAAAGTTTCTTTTTGTGGTTAATGTCTGATTAGGGTTGTCATTATTATTAAAATAAAGTTTGCAGATGGTTGGGTAGTGATCACTACTGCCAGGGTCTAGGAGAACTTCCCAGGTGGCATATGGAGTTAGTTCAGAAGATATTAGGGTAACATCTACCACAGATTTGTCCTCACTTGGTGAAGACAACCTGGTAGCATGTCCATCATTTAAATATACTAATTGGAGTAACTCTAAGGAGTCAATAATGTTTCGGCCATTAATACTTATTCTATTACTCCCCCATGCGGGATGGTTGCAATTAAGATCACCCATAATAAGTAAAGGTTTTTTGAATTGCTGAATAAATTGGGTGCAAATATTTACTCTGAGTACTGAGCTTGATGGACAATATATATTTAAAATATTAATGTTATGTTGTGGAAGGTGTATTGCCTGAGTTTGAATATTTATATTATCAAAATTACTTTGGTAGGTTATTGGGATAAATTTTATGGAATTTTTTATTAAAATAGCTGTTCCTCCATAGCCATCGGCTCTGTCGTTTCTAAGGATTTGAAAGTTTCTGCATGAAATATTATAATTTTGTTTTAACCATGTTTCATTTAGAAGGATTATATCAGGATTATAGGTTCTAATGATTACTTTCAAGTTATCTGAGTTGGTGTTGTATGAACGTATATTCCACTTGATTACAGTTAGTGGAGCGAATGCGAATAAAATGAGAGTATTGCACGGGAGATTACTAGAACATGTCTGTATCAGACAGGTCCATATACTCTCCTGATGCATTTTGTTTTTTGGAGCATGATGATGAAGGTAAGCATGATTGTGCTGTGTTTATTTCTGTTGGCTGTACCGCTTCTTGCTGGGGTGTAAGATAGTTATTTGAAATCAAATTTCCTATAAACGTTAACACGAGCTCTCTGTGGGATTCTGACAAGAATGATATTGCTTGTACTACATCAAGTTGAAGGTTTTCTTCTTCCTTTTTTCTTGTTGATTGTTGGGGCTGTTCACTATGTGTTTTGTTACCAATTTCTGGTCTGCCATTTGGATTGTTTAGGCATTGGGTATGTGGGGCTTTGTCGTAGCCTGTTTGTCTTTTTGTTTTGCTGCTTGGGGACGAAGATGCTACTTCGGGTGTTGAGGTTATTGTTGCTAATCTTCTTTCATGTACTTGAATTGAATTGGCCTGTTCTTTTGAATTTTGTTTTTTTAAAGTTGGAAAATTGTGTAGGTCATTTTTTGGTGGGCTACTGGATGGATTGGATGGTATTTGTTGGCTGGCTTCGTAATAAGAGATGTTTGAGAATGCCATTAGTTGTTTAATGTCTTTTTGTCTTTTTTGTTGTTTGCATGTTTTGTCAACTGATGAGTGATAGTTATTTTTGCAGTAGATACAGTATGAATTGCAGCTTGAGTCATTTTCATGGCTTTTGCTGCAGGTTTGGCATTTTGATTTGCCTCTGCATTGGTTAGTGCTATGTCCGTAAAGTAAGCATTTGTAGCATTGTGTAACAGGGCTTGTATAAGGATTTACTAGGGTTGGAAGGCCATAAACTTCCACTTCTCTTGGGATGATTTTACCTGCAAAAGTTAGACACACTGTACCTGTGGGGATGTACTTTATATTTCCATCAACGATCGCTCTTCTATTCATTCTCTTGGCATGAAGCACTTTACAATTGCCGATGTTTGTTGTGGTGAATTGGACTATTTCTTGTTCTGTAAGGGTCGTATCTACAAATCTTACAATACCTTTGCTTGATACATTGTGAGTTGGTATATATACTTCATAACCCAAATTTTCCCAGTCTTGCTTATTAATAAAGTTGTTAACAGCTTCTGCATTTTTGAAAGTGACTCCCATTCGGTTTTTTCCCTTTCTAGTGAATTTTATTACATCCTGTAGTTTCAAGTTAAAGATAGTTTTGGCTATGCTCATAATATGTAGGTTGCCCACATTACCTGACTTTCCCTGAATGTATACTTCAAACGGGGAAGAGCTATGTGGAGTGTATAAGATTTTTAATCTATTGATTTGTGTTGCAATTTGATCTTTTTCATTGTTTTTATCAGGCGGCTCGGGAGGTTTATCTCCCGCCATTTGACTTTTACTTTTTTTAACTTTTTTTATATAGTATAGGTTTTATATTTATGTATTATTAAGAAAAATAAATTGATATTTACTTACTCAGGTCAAAGGATAAGGATTTGACACAAAAAGTGGTTAGTAACTCACCCTATAAACGCTTAAAATTGAACTTATTTCAACGATTCAACAAAAATCACCTCCTCGTGGTGAACCTCAAATCGCGAAAAAACAACCCCAAATTCATATACACAACACAATGACATTTGATTCAAGGATGTTAGATGAGAATGAGAATTGGGAAAAGTAGAATTCGATAGATGGCGCTCTGAAATGTCAATGTCATCTTAGCAACGAGTAAAACAAATCAGCTGCCGTGTAAGCCCTTTGATATTTGTGGTTTTATTTTGCTGTTTTAGTTATTTTCAGTGTGTGTTTTGTAAAACTTTTGCTTTTTCTTTGATTGTGCTTTAGTATTTTGTGTTGTTAAACTAAATTTTGACTCCTAATATTTTTATTTTTGGAGTAATAGGTATGGTTGTTATTTGTGAAAAGTACAACAGCGTTCAATTAACTGTTTAGTTTTAGGTCTGATTTCGTGTTTTTATTTTATTTTTGATATATAATTATATCTACAAAAGTTGCAGGGAAGGTAGGTTTGTATTGAGTGACAAGTACTGTTGATATATCGCTAAAAACTTAATTGGTGTAATAATAATAGTTTTGTACTCCTTTATCAGCACATGGTGCAATATATAATTAAGTAAATCTGTGTTTATTATATGAATCCCATCCAAAAACTCGTTCAGGTTATGAGCCCAGTTTACAAAAAGGAATAAATAAGTAAGAAAAAGTAATATTTCCAAGATTTCAAGGAAACCGTAATGATGGCCGGTACAAACTCAAGAATAAACGTAGAACCGCTAAATGGTCGTAATTATTATAATTGGAAATTTAGAATTGAGAGAATATTGGATGAACACAGAGTTTTAGACGTAATTAAATCAGAAATAGATACACAAGGGTTAGATGAAGACGCTAAAGAGAAGGTACTGAAAAAGGATGCTAAAGCACAAAGTAACATAACATCATCAAGCTGATACCATATGTTCCATTTGTTTATTTTAAATTTTTCTGAACTTTTGTTGTAGTTGCTTTTAGAATTAGATTTAGTAATGGGTTCTCATTAAACCCTTAATCTTTTTCTTATTAGTAGTAGATTTAAGTAATGGGTTCTCATTAGACTCTAAATCAGATCTTTCTAATTAAAAATCACTTACATTGGTTTTTGAGATTTTACTTGGTATATATTTGACTATTATTTTCTGTAGATTTGAATAGTTTTTAATAACTTCTGTAATTTGTTTTTACATACTTCATTGTTCGAATGGTTATTGTATTTGGAGTTTCCTTTGACTATTAATTGATTATCTAGTTTGAATTAGATTTGGAAAGGGGTTCTCATTAGACCCTTAATCTTATTCGTTTTTGGAATTAGATTTGAATATTGAGTTCTCATTAGACTTTAATCAAATTTATTTTCCCTTATTAGATGTGTTTTGTTATTGGTGACTACCAGACTACAATGTTTATTTAATTATGTTGTTTGGAATCATTCTCAGATAATTTATTTCATTATTATTTGCATTAATATTTTAATTGTTTACATTAATTTGTTTACTTTTGGATCTCTCTTGACATATATGTGAATTTTCTATTTTGAATTAGATTTAGTAATGGGTTCTCATTAGACCCTTAATCTTTCTCAGTATTTTATAACTTGATAGGTTCTCACTAGACCTTAATATCAAATTATTTATTTATAATTTCATTTAGGAAGTTTACATGTCTGTTTTGGGACATTTGAAAAAGATTTCTACAATGTCAATTTTAAACTCCTGTTAGAATGATTGAGTTCTATGTTCACTGTCATTTGTCATATGCTAATTTTTAAAATTGAAGGAGTGTCACTTCAACATCCGTTAGACGAACACGTGTTCTGAGTTCAGTCTAAAATAATTTTAAATTTTTTTTTAATAATGTTCAATATCTAGATTCAACAAACCCTAAACAGGGGATCATTTTAATTTTAATGTTTATTTTAATTTATGACGTCAATGTGTTGTCAAAGTTTCTTGTATAAATTACCTGACGAGTAAGTAATTCTTTATCTACTTCTTTTATATTTTCCAACTTTTTTACTTACTTGCAGGTAAGCACTGAAGATGGCTTAATAGCCGAAAGCGCTCTGCGATTTTAATAAATTAATATTTACACAGAATACAAATATGTTTTCTTGAAATTAAACTTGTAACCCTTAACTACAAGTAAATCCTTGCCACGATTACTTTTAATAATTTTCACCTCCATAATTTGCTTTCTCGCAACAATTCACACGTACTCAAACTAAGTAATAATTCAAATGATTGCAAATTATAATAATATAAGGGTTTTATATCCGTCTAAACACCTGTTATTCCTAAAAATTTCCAAGAAGCAGAAATAATTATATTTTAGTTTGGGGGCGAAATTACCAGCCGGATTATCGAAGTGCCTGGCTACCAAAGGATTAACACAGGTAGCAGGGACCAAATTACCCATCCCCTTTCATCACGAGGTATCAATTTATTCTTTTGTATGAAGCAATGATATTTTTGAAGGTGGTTAATTTGTAGCAATCAACATTCACCATATAATTACGATAACATTTTTACAATTAACATTTGAAAATTATACTACGAGTATAATATTCTAAAATTAAACTTTATTCCGGGGTCGAAACAACCCCTCTGATCTGTACTATCGTTGAAATTTGATTCATAAAACATTGCAGATGAATAGAATTTTTGACACCTGAATATTCTCTCTCGTGTAATAATGATTCAATTAACTTGGAATTCTGAAGACACTCTCTTCTGCGTTGAATATGCATAAGTTCGAAATAAAAAAATATATATAAGTAATTTTTTTTCAAACTCAATCTTAAGTGACATGGAAAATATTCAATTCACTAAATATAATACATGAACCATTTTAAAGTGAATTTTTCAATGGTTGAAGGTTAGATATATAGGCCAAGCAATAGGATGCATTTTTATGACAAAAATCGTAGTAGGACTGTGCCATCTGGTGGAAGACATTACGTATGGATCTGATCTATTTTGAACCGCAAATGGACATTTAAAACAAAAAAAATGCATTTTCTCAGTTTTTTAGTGATAACACGGAAGCTCATCAAGCAATCCTTATGATGTCATCACCTACTTAAAAGTCAATCCCAACTGCACAGCTCTCCTGAGAACTCTAAGGAACATTTGCCCCAAAAATCTACACTCCAAAATCTGTTGTCTCCCTCCATCAACAGCCTCCTACTGTCAAGAACATCTCCGCCAAACAAGAATCTCCATACTTCTCCTTTGTCATATCAAACTCTTCCACCTCTCTAATCAGAGTCATCGCCGACTGTGAAACCCAACTTCAAGACACTTTCCAAAAGAATCAACCTTCACGGCCCAGCACAAACAATAACTATTAAATGAGCCTATACAATCCGATTCAATTAAAACACGTTTCTAGCTTCGAGTAGCCCGCTATATCCCAAAAATCCTCCACACCACCCAGCAAACGAGACCATTCCTTCTCTCCAAATATCGCAGAAGACGATAGACCACAAACTTCAGAATTTCCCGAGAAAATTATTCCAAAAAAGTTCGAGGCTAAGGAATCTATTGTAACCCAATTTTCACCTGTCGAAGAAATTATCCCACCCAAAAAAGTTTAAGATAAATTTAGGTGCTGATATTCCAATTACTGAAGGACGAAAGTAATTCTTTCAACACTCAAGAAGATAAGTAAAATCATAGAACAGAGGAGTTTAGATGACTTCTACAGCCATATCGAGAAATTATTTTAATGAATAAAAAAATCACCAATAATGATAAACTTCAAGTTACTTGCCTCAAATCAACAGTAAATTCCTTGAAACCATCAAGGATTTATCAAAAATCGAACAGACCAAAACAAATAGGTAGTGAGGGAGATTTTTTTTCCAAGGAGCCGTCCCTTCGCCGGTACCACCTCAGCCCCCTGGGCTTATTGTGGATACTTCTAGTGTTCTGACTACAACCTATTCAGCCAATCCGTTCTCTGTATTAGCTCATACAGGTTCTTTGCTGGTTGGTTGTAGAAGTCTTCTGGAGTCATTTGGGTTCTGTGTACAGTTTCTGCCTTCTGTGGTCCAGCGACTCACAGTTGCATAATATGTGCAGAGCTGTTTCGGTGTCCTTTTTGCATCTCCTGTATGTGAGGTCTCCGTTGTACAGCCCTATTTTGTTCAGGTGCTCCTTTGTGGGAAAGTTTCCCGTAAGTAGCCCCGTTATGGTGCGTTGTTTAGTTGTTGTTAGATTTCACGAATATAGTATCTCTTTCACTGGAAGAATACGACCAGGCAAATACATGAGAACAAATTCATGGAAGTATGGAGCACTTCTACAAGACATTATCAATGACTTCAGTTCAGTAGTACTCAATACTGAATCACCAACGCGTTTTAATCAAACAACGAGACAACTTCAGTAGTACACCTGACAATAAGCGACCCAGTATATCAGCCTCTTTTTTTTGGGGAAGTTTTGGACCATTTTTCGTACGATAGTGACCACTTCCTGATTATTTGAGAAATTTGGAGGATATACATGCACTACAAAATCCAATTCTAGCCTGGATATTGGAAACAGCTGACTCTAATTGATCATATTCTGACACAGCTCTGTACACTGGGTAAAGTTGACGGTATGGTTTCTTAGTTAACAGCATAATTGTGGAGGACAGAAAAAAAGTTCCATGGTGGAACAAAAAGATTGAGAACTCCTTGGAAATCTCTCTAAGAATGCTTTTAATATTAGCAGGAGACGGAGAAGCCAGAAAAACTCGAATAAATTATAACTACTAGGTGCAAAAGCAAAAAAATAATAAAAAAAATCTGAAAAGGAAGAAGCACTGAGACTTCACTGATATATTTATTCCAATCTTTTTATTGTTACGGAATTGTTGAGCACTCTACATGGAATGAAACAGATATATCCCAATCACAGTCTCCACCAGAAATTGAGAAAAATTCACAGAGTCCACTACTGAGAAACAAAGAAATAGAATTTCTCTGGTTGCCATCACATGCAGAAATCGTAGACAATAATGTAGTGTACCAAATAGCAGCCATCGAAATTACCATTAGCAACCATATTCATAACACCTGGCAGCGATTGTGGAACGTTAGCGACTTAAAACATAAATGAATCAAGCCTCAAGTGAAATCTAAGCTACCTTATCACGAGGAATGGAAAACCAAATTGTTACCAATCGCTTCTGTATTGGTCATACATCACTAATGCATGTTTACCTGAGAAAAATCACCAAGATGTAATTGTAATGTACAACTAACTTCTAGCTATATCATAACAATCTGCCCACCGTACCATCAAGCCGGAACGACGGCACAATGGGCTTATTTACATATTTTTTTCATCTTACCATTAGGAAAAGCACATCATTTTGAGGCTCTGTGCAAAAAATTAGACGTCAGCGAGACTCCTAAGTCGCCTAAAAAAAATTATAAACATTAAACAGCACTTTTCTCCGAATTTCCGGCGTGATGTCATCGCATATGGAATCTCTCGTTGAGAGAGCGGTTTTCGGTTAGATGACTACTCCGCTAAATCGCTAGTAACAGTAGGTATTTTGCTAGCTTATATGCTTATTATTCATTATACATTTTGGGAAACTCTAAACAGTGTTATGTTTGTGAAATAAGAACGCTTAGAAATAATTTAAGCTATTCGACACAATGGACCAAAGCCAGAGTAAGAAAATCTATAAATATTGTGCGGTTCCAGAATGTAAAAGTACTACGATTAAAACATCTAACAAAACATTTATTTCTATTAATAAGGATGCAAAAAAAAACGGAAGCAATGGCATACTTTGTTTGTGTATTTTTAGGATTTCATTTTCCTTCATATAAAATACGTTGTGAATACATATTGAGAGGGTTATTGAAAACCACACGCTTGTATTAATCTAAACCTTTTCAAATACGTAGATGATATTGTGCTTATAGCACAGTATATGATACCTAGCTTGTGGTGTTATTAATGTTCAAAATTATTCAATAAAATAATGGGTCAGTTCTTCACAAATTAAATTTTATTAAATAGGTACTGCCTTTTTCCAAAAAACAGGTAATCTTTTTCACTAGATCATCAACAAAACTGGCGTATATTATGTTTTAAAAGAAATTATTTTATTTGATTGAAAGTCCGGATCAGCTCTAACAAATATCGCTTTTTTTACCAGTGAGGTGCATGTGCATTTGGATCTGATGTAAACATTTGGAACTAATATCACCTGCTCCATCAAAAAAGGTTTTTCTTGTTCTTTTCAACATTGGTGATTTAATTTCCACTACACATTCATCATAAATAGCATTTGGAGATGCTCCTTTAATTGGGCAGTCTGCAGTTAAAAAAATTGCAATTTTTTACTGAGTAACCTATAGCGCTATCTTCGTTACTTTGTCCACCAGACCAGGAATAAAATAAAACATCTTGAATCACCCTGTATATCATTTAAGAAAGCATGTATTTATGAAAATATTGACATTTTCAATCATTCTAGCCGGAAAAGAGCCAAAAACGATGTGTCACATAGTATAAAATTATAATTTAATAAACTCGTGTTTTTGATTAAAAAACTACATAATCATTAGCTAGTCCACTTCTGGAAGATTTAATGAGTCTCCTTTGTTGAAATTAGGTCCACGCATTTCATTTTATCCACTCAAAATTATGAGAGTAATTCAAAATAAGTAAATTCTACGTGAGGCACGTTACAGTCAGAAGCGTAATGTTTGTGCACATTAACTTTCATATACGGTGACGTCACAGTCATAGTCTTCGCCCCGCTACGGTATTCTTGTTTAATGGGTTGTATCAGGAAAACGACATATTCTATTGACATAAAATTTTCAGAATCATATTTTTATCCTAAGTAATTTGTTTTACGACAGTTTAAAATGATTCAAAAAATTTAGTAAACGAGCCCATTACCAGAACCAATTGGAGATATCCTATTTTTGAAAGTGAACAATTTGATAAACTTCCTCGAGAATACTAACCTGTTCAATAAAATAAGAGTTAAGATACTATAACTTATTTATGTTTGTATCCAATATATTGCCTTTTTTTTCTCTCCATCAAACTCCTGCTAATTATCCCAAGCGGTCGATGCGGTGAGTGAATGAAAAAAATCATCTATTGTACTTTATTCAAATAAAGTCATTTGTTAATACGCCTGAATATAAGTAGTTCAAAAATTGTTTCAATTAATACAAAAACATTTCCAAAGTTCATGCAATGTGAATATAAAATGATTTCATCTAATTATCATGTATATTAAAAATAATCCAACTCGGTGAAATATATTCAAACATATTCAAACTTTCTCAATAATCGCTTGCACTCTACAAGCACTCCGTCAAACAATGTGAGCATCCGAAGATGAGACTGAATATTTGAAATAAAAGTTAAAATGAAAACGGCTTTGAGCGTTCAAATATAGCTAATATTAACAATGGATTCACTCAAGAAAAAAGTGGCCTACACTTTGGTGAATGAAAAAGGTTCAAATAGCTATTAAGACTTTGAATAAATCGCAGATGCCGAGTGATAGGCTATCATCTTCTCCTGTTTCGCCCTTTGAAAAAACATCATGAACAGTATGAAACAGAGATTCAAAATCAAATGAATATCAAAAAACAGTATGAACAAGGAGCGCACTTTAGTCCCGGCAGCCTCAATTTCATAATAGATCACCTACGTGGCAGCCGGTACCTATTTAAACTCAGTACCGGCGCAGGGACCTGAAAATCTGTTACCGAGTGTAACTTTTGCTAAATTATCAATACTAATGTTCTTTGAGAAGGGGAAGGGGAAATATCATCCCATTCCCCTACCCCCTCAAGAAGGGATAAATATAATATACATATACGAACGCCTTGACCTAAGCGGTAACTCAGGGTATTCCAAATAAGTCCCTTCACAGGGACTGAAGTTATTGCCTTAATAAAATATGTTTACTAGTGAAGATGAAGATATAATGAATTATGGATTTTAAATATCCATTCTTGAATAATCATTGTTTCAATGTCAATATCAACATTGAGTGATATTTCTGACGATATTTTTACCAAAACTCACTAAAATATATTATTCACACATTCTTAAACAGCAAAAAAATGCTTTGAAATAAATATTGTGGGGTAGAAGACGGAGTCATGGCTACTGAAACTGATCTATTGTCTGTATAAAAGAAAAAGTCTAATCTTTTCTCTTGTCTTCTTCCTTTTCTTAAAAACCTGTACAATACAATAAACCAGTTGGGCATAAAACAAACTAGTTTGGCTATAAAATCGATTCTCCCGTTATCATAAGCATTAACATCTCGAAAACTTTGCAGAACAACAAACTCACATGTGAGGTTAGATAAGGTATATAATTACTACTTTCTCGATACTTTGTAGCCATTTCTTTAATTCAACTTCATCGATGCTGGTGGAACAAACTTAGATTAAATCCCCGCGGTGATACCGTATTGGATAACAAAGCAACAGAAAACGGATTAAAAAAGATAGCCATTCATCAGGACTGCCGACAAAAGGGAAAACACAAATCAATGAATCTATTTCATACATTTTATTGCACGCTCATATTATGTTGTAATTTTCAAAAATGAATTAACAAATATTTTATCGTATTCTCTTGATACAGAAATTTTTACAAATCAATTAATCACTCATAAAAATTCAGTCGTACGCTCGATAAATTATTCGAATTCGAAAATTTCATCGTACGCAACATAATATTGGAATTTTGACAAATAAATCTATCTCCGAAAAGAAATAAATCGTACGTCCATGATGACTGGGGATTTTAAGGAATAAATCAACTCCATACAAAAATTTTCGTACGCCCATGATATGGAAACTTGACAAATAAATGAATCCTCAAGAAAAATACATCGTACGTCCATGATGAATGGAAATTTCAAAAATGGATCCACTCCCTACGCTCATGATAAAGAAATTTATAAATAGATGGGTCCCTTTTCAAAAATTCCATCACACGCCTATGATAGGAGGAAATTTGTCCAAATAAATTACCATACATGGAAAGCGTACCAGTTCACTGATTTTTTTTCCAGAAATGTCTTAAGAGGAATCTATCGGCAGCGATTTGAGAAAATATCAAAATTTTTTTGGCAAAGAATTTTGAGGTAATGGATGTATTGAAAATTAAGAAAAAAATATATCATGTAGATTAATGTTGAACTTAGAGTTCTCATCGAATAGAAACTTTGAAATGCTAACCAAATTTTGTTGAAAAAAAAACGAATCATGAGGTAATTACACATATTAAGCAAAGTTTGAGCCCTTGTAAACAATTAAATAAGTATATGGATTAAATGGAAAAACTAATTGATAAGAAGCCTAATTTGAAGCTTTATGAATACTATATAAAAATCTCAGAATCCTCAAATTACTTATGACCGTACAATTCCTTATTGACATTCGGTTGCTACCACTAAAATATCGGATAAAAATCCATCGCTCGCTTTTTTATCCTTCTATGACTGACATTGTCTCTCTGCTTCGGTAGTCGCGTCCCGTTCCATTGTTGATACAACGCTTGCCGGTCTCGGCGGTCTCCCAGCTCAGTACTGACGAAGCTTATAGAGTAGTACGTGAACCAGAATCCGCTTGGACCGCTTGGCTACCTACATGTTGCGGAGCTTTCATATTTCTAATAAAATTTTCGTTATGTGAACTTAAACGTGAGGACGTAGGGAAACGAAAAAATATACAAAGCATAATTGTGCAAGGTCGAATTTGGTAGATGCCCCTTAACGAAAGAGTAAAATTATTTCACTATATCGTATTATAACTATGGATAGGATTTTGATCTCCCACC